>JBCIKM010389619.1:0-10849 GCA_039654465.1 Melibe viridis
ACACACAAACACACACACAAACACACACACAAACACACACACAAACACACACACAAACACACACACAAACACACACAAACACACACACACACACAAACACAAACACACACAAACACAAACACACACACACACACAAACACACACACACAAACACACACACACACAGACACACACACACACACACACACACACAGACACCACCAACAAAAGTACAAAAAGTACAACAAACAAAAAACAACAACCCAACCCTGACAACACACAAACAAAATAAGAGAACAGTCGAATAATGACAAAGAACAAATAAACAAACAAACAAACAAACAAAATCATCCTGACTAATGTTTAGGAACAAAGAGTGCCATCAGCAAGGAGCCTGGGACCTCATCGTTCGAAGCACGATTAAGTAATACCAGTACAAAGTCCATCAATTGAAACATGATCTGTCGCCATCGGGTTAGTGGAGATTGGCTGTAGCTCATTAATTACCTAATTAATTAAATAATTAATGAATGAATGAAAGGATGACAACACAGCTGCCCCACGTGTGGAAGATAACGCGGAGAGTCACCTGACGCCAAGCTGTCGTTGCACTTGATGAGGTTTTTATTTGATTAGTTAATCAATCTCGTCATTAAGTTAAGCCTGATGAACACAGTCGCTGGCACTGGCACAGACCCTCGGGGAACAAATGAATACATGCTCCGATACCAATCTCTCTCTCTCTCTCTCTCTCTCTCTCTCTCTCTCTCTCTCTCTCTCTCTCTCTCTCTCTCTCTCTACCATTCACGCTCTCTCTCTCCTCTCTCTCTCTCTCTCTCTCTCTCTCTCTCTCTCTTTCACGCTCTCTCTCCTCTCTCTCTCTCTTTCTCTCTCTCTTTCTCTATCTCTGCAGATCAAAGGGGCATAAGCACAATAACAGGCACAGTTCACAAGAGAGATAATGATGGAATCCAATACGGGCATCGCACCGTACGGGCGTCAGAGTTTAGGTGTGACAGTCATGACGTCATTAAGGCGCCCTGCAGTACAAGTTGCGTAACAAGTGTCGCATTGGACCCTGTGTGGAATCATGTCTCATTTTGGGGAAAACAGGAGAGCTTATCTGGTAGACCCGCAGTCCTGGTGGTGGCCAGGCGATGGGTGCTGCGACAGGTCCCGGGTTCGAATCCCTTCTCGGGCGACCTCCAACATTACTGTTTTGTTCACCAACCCCCTCCACCCCTCCCCTTTCCTCCTATGCCTTTGACTCATCTCGGCACTACTTTTTTTCCTCATAAGCTTGTCAGACCCATTCCCGGCATGAGTGACCCTGCCTACATTTATGTCTGGACTCAAAATCACATGAGAGATTTTGCTATAATCATGGGTTCAGTTTTGTTGGTTGGTGTCAGAATTGTTCTGACAGTTTTGTTATTGTTGATGTTGCGGATGTCGATGTTGTTGATGTTTTTGATGTTGTTGATGTTGTCGATGTTGTTGATGTTGATGTTGTTGTTGTTGTTGTTTTGTACACCACTGCAATAATGCATCTGGTAGAAGTTGATGCGCAAACTTTAAGACAAAATTGATCTTAGTGACACTAGAGTTTTACTTAACTATTTGGACCCATAAATTGAACATAAACACACACACACAGAAAGACATACACACACAGACACACACAACACACACACACACACACACACAGACAGACATACACACACAGATACACACAACACACACACACACACAGAGACATACGCACACAGGCATACACACACAGACACATACAACTCACACACACAAACACACACACACACACACACATACACACACACAAAACAAACATACACATTGACTTCGGATCTGCCAGTATCACACTATTATCGTGTTCACATTGAAATAGCCTCGTGTTGCCCTTTCATCTTTTGTCCCCGAGATTCCACCCGCCAGAACTACAGGAAGCAGAGGGGAATGAGATAATTACAAGTTTGCCGTTCAACCCTAAAATTACCTGGCAAGGGTCGTTGGATTCGGATGGCGGGAAACCTTCAGAAGTTTTTACCAAACTTCACTGATTAGTGGGGATGAGCTTGTCTTTGACTTGATGTCATCCTTTCTGTTTCTGGGACGCCTCACAAAATGACCCAAGAAGGTCATAATTTATCCTATCATTATGCATAATATTATGCACGAACTGTGATGTTATAGGAACGGCCAATGTACTATTGACAATACTCGTGGAGTGTGAAAAAGCTATGAAAGCATTCTGACCTGGTCCTCATAGCGTGACTCCAATGTAATGTGCCAGTTGGGCAGTGAATGGTGAACACGGAGACGCAACAAGCACACAACCACGGGGAACAAATAGAGAAAGACGCGAACTGCCAACAAATGAAACATTATAAATATTTTTAAGAAATAAAGAAATGAAACGGAACAAAACAAAATAATCAGAAAAAAACCAACTTACAACCATCTAGAAAACAAAACAAAACAACAAACCAACATGGAGAAATAAAACCAATAACGAAAAAAACCCCGAAAAAAACCCTAACACCACCAATACAAGGATAACACTGCCACCAGTAATTCGTTGGAGAGAAGTCCCGGCCCAGGCATGTGACGCACGATGTAACAGAAGTAGACTTTGCGTGGGTGGTTGTTGGGGACATGTTTGTTTGTTTGTAGTGTAGTCTATTCTGGATGGAGTATTGTTCTATTCTTTCAAAATAGCCAATAGGAGACAAACCTTCGAATGTCGATAGACATGTCGGTTCAATAAACCAAGGCGCGGTCTGACACAGACTGGAGGCCGGAGTGGCTGCCCGCATTGACGCAGCGCGTTTGCCGTTGGCTCTGTGTTTATCCACTTCTATCTTTAATCCACCTCAACGATCTGTCGTGTCTCTGTGAAACCACAGAATGCCATCACCTCAATCCTGGCTGTTTTACGGTACAGCGAACATCTATAATATAACTTCCAAAATTCCCAACCACTTATGCCGCCCCATCACCCACAACAAAACACGATGGCATGAAACAAAAAACATTCTCTAAATCATTCAATGATGAAAATAGAGCGATGAAATCTGCGCGCCACCTACTCCAGACTCCGGAGTTAGTGGTAAGCCCCGTTCAGGGGAGACAACTTGAGACGGCCGAGTTAATCAGGCACATCAGCCAAACAGGCAGGCAGTTAGCGGTCTTTTTGTTCCAGGCTGCCAAATTGACTGCGGCGGGCAGGTAGAGGGCGCATGTCACTGCTTGTTAACCACAGGGCTGCTGTTCCTTTGGATTGTATTGTGAAATAATGTTTCACTAACTGAATTGGTTCTTTTCATTCCATGCATCGAGGACAGGAATAGACGGTGAGAAATAAATACATGAGTGAATAAACAAAACAAAACAAAAGAAACAAGCATTAATAAACAGACACATAAATGAATAAATATATGAATAAAAGAAGGATTAAAATAAAACAAACGAATAGATAAATACCTGCAACACAATAATTGGGTAGATAAATGGGAACAATGAAGTTGTGAACAAAACTCGCCACGGCAGTATCACATAAACAAGGCGTAACTACGATTCTTGTCACTCTGCTTTGCTGCTTCAGTCATCGTATTCACGCCACGCCAACTGTCACAGTACGTGGTCAATGAAATACTACTTATGGAGTAGGGGAGAGGGGAGGGGGGTAATACTCGATAAAGATAATTATTATGGTTTCTGATTGATCTATCCCTTCAAAGAGCAGACCATAAAACAAACAAACAAACAAATAAACATAAATAAATACTACAAAAACAAACATGAGCAATACAGGAAAGGCCAGAGAGAACTTCCTGTTGCTTCCAAAATGTCAGTTAAATACTCCCGCGCAACCTTGGCAACTCTCGGCTTTTCTCGAGAAGTCTCCGAGAAGTTTGAAACATGACTTGCCCTTTGGGAGGCGTTACTTGTTGTTGTCTCGTTGCCTAGATACCCCTGTGACAGCATGTAGCAGCGCCATCTTCTAGCAATGCTCCCAGAGTGGGTGGCATTGCACAACTTATTATCTTCATTTCCAAAGGAGAGAAGGATTCCTCCAATCAATCATTTATTTACTCTTTTCATTTATATGGGTGTGTTCGTGGGTGTTTGTGTGTGTGTGTGTGTGTGTGTGTGTGTGTGTGTGCGTGCGTGTGTACGTGTGTGTGTGTGCATGTGTGTTTGTGTACGTGTGTATTGGTTTGTGTGTGTGTGTGTATGTGTGTGGTTGTGTATTTGTATCTGTGTGCGTGTGTGTATGTTTATGTGCGCGCGCGCGCGCGCGTGTGTGTGTGTGTGTGTGTGCATGTGTGTGAGTGTGTGTGTGTGTGTGTGCATGTGTGTGAGTGTGTGTGTGTGTGTGTGCATGTGTGTGAGTGTGTGTGTGTGTGCATGTGTGTGAGTGTGTGTGTGTGCATGTGTGTGAGTGTGTGTGTGTGTGTGTGCATCTATGTGTGTGTGTATCTTAGTGAGTGCATGTGCGGGACTGGTCTATTATTGACAATGCAAAGGTTACAATATTTTACAGAAACAATCGTTCATTTTTTAAAAAGCTAACCATGATTTTATTAACCTGTTTCCTATCTTCTATTGTTAGTATTTTTTTCTTTTGATTCGAATAATTTTGAATTACTTCTGTCTGCAATTCATCTCAGTAAATCTTCTTCATTCTTTATTGTAAAAAAAGTCAGACCCTTGAGTGATAAACAAAAAAAGGCTTAGTATTCAAAATTTACTACAACACAAAATTCTTAAAATCAACATTAAAAACAATTTTGTTTTTAAAAAAATCAAACTATTCTATATCATAAGAC
The DNA here is from genome assembly GCA_039654465.1 of Melibe viridis. Taxonomy (NCBI): domain Eukaryota; kingdom Metazoa; phylum Mollusca; class Gastropoda; order Nudibranchia; family Dendronotidae; genus Melibe; species Melibe viridis. The sequence goes on from JBCIKM010389619.1 coordinate 4,830, forward strand.
AAATATTCACAAACCTTTGCCACAGCGGAGGATGAATGGGACGCCATCCCATCGCTCATTTTCAACATACAACACCACAGTTGCAAAAGTTGGAGTGACAGAACCTACATATGACAATAGACGAAAAAGTAAAATTGACTTCAATTATCTATTTCTTTCATGCAAAATTTCCCCTTATGTAATTACAAATTTCTACAATTAAAAATAGAAAACTAATTGTTGAAATCTCTCACCTCCAAGCAAATGAAAATTCAGTTCAGAATTTTATGTAGTCAACAACAGAACTGAACGACTGAATCCACATTGATACAAGCTGTAAAATTCAGCTGGGCCACCAAACTCTTTTTCTCAATTTTGTATGTGAATGATAAAATTATACAATTTTAAAATGCGTCATAATGATGAAATTTATGTGTGTATGTGCTTAATTCACAGTCAAGTAAAATTCTAATTAAAAATTTTTTTTTTTAAATTACCATTCCCTGATACACTACTTACCTTTAGGCACGGTTGGATCATCCAGGTATCCCTGCGTCGCATCCCCTGTTCCCTTAGCGTCTCCTACATACTGACCCAGCACTGTGTTCTCTATGGAGGGGGCTTTGATGCTCTTCAGCACTTTCACCTGAAACAGCAGAAGCCATTATGCAACTAAAAAAGAAAAAAGTTAACTTTATAATACTCTGCAAATCGCAAATCTTGGATGACAACCTTTTGCACATTGTGAACTTAAAACAACACTACTAAATGCATATCTAATTGCAAATGACATAGCATGCTTTTTCTTTAAAGCTATTAACAGACATTAACAAAAAATCAATAGAATAAAACCCACACAAACAGTGTTGGCTTATTACACTAAGTGGCATATACTATATTTGTTTGGTCAACTCTGTGGTCATTTATCAATATGTACAGTAATTGAATCAAACTCCTAACCTCTACTTTTGAAAACAAAAGAAAAAGAATACCAATTTTTTAAAATCAAACAAAAAACAAAGCTCCACAATGAATGAACTTGTCCCTTAGGGTTTCAAAGCAGCTAAAAATAAAATCTTCAAGTCCAAGAACAGAGGATTTGAAATTATGAACTTTGAATGAATTTCCAATTATTTGTGCACTTTCAGTTTTCATTCTATTCCATGAACTGTAACGATGGTTTTCAGCAAGATATGATAATCTCCACTTTTTACTTTTCCCAGAAAAAAAAAATTGTCAGTGAAAAAGTGGGTCAAAATTAGCTAGAGTGTGTGTTTAGACAACGTTGTCTCTCTGTTCCAAAAATTGTATCCCGCTTAACAAGCGACTTGTATCGTCATATATGTTATATGTGCGTTGTCTGCCAGGGAAATGGTATTGAGAAGCGCCTTGAGGCTTCGTCAAAAGGCGCTATACAAATGTTCTCTTTACTTTGCCTTTTACTTCAGCTCCAATTTTGCAGGTGGTCGTCGATATGTTGATAGCTATATTGACATAAATCAATGCACTTTCCTTCCTCACCTTTTCATTACGGATATCTTCCGCATTTGTAGATGGAGGTTTCTCCATAGCAACCAGAGTTAAAATCTGTAACAGGTGATTTTGCATCACATCTCTGCATTGAAATGAAATAAATCAGACAATGATTTCATTTTACAATGAAAATAAAAACCCAAAACAGAATGGATGATAAAAATTATACAATTTTAAAATGTGTCATCATGATTAAATAAATTAATGAGTTACGCTTACTTCAAAACCCAAAAGTCAGGATTCTGAGTCCATTAAGTTGTACATAACATTTATATTTACATTCTAATAACAATAGATGTTACAATAACAGAAAAAACCTGGAGCCAGTGCTGGGGAAATGCTATGATGATTGTAATAACAAAAGGAATACATTACAAGAATCTAAAATCCTACCTCACAACCCCAAAATCATCAAAGTAACCTCCCCTGCCCATGGTTCCAAACGGTTCCTTGAATGAGATGACGACACAGGCAACGTTGTCACGATTCCAGATGGGGCTGAATATTCTGTTGCCAAATCTGAGAAAGGAAATGTGGCAAAAAACTTTGGATGACCAAAATTTATGCAAAGTGGAAGGCAATATACAGAAGCACTTATTTAGCAACCAGAATGTTATTGCTTTTGTTGTTGTTTTATTTTTAAATCATGAAAAATAGATCCAAATTTTCAAATTGAAGGATTCTCAATCAATGATGTGTATTTTTCAATTAAAAAATGTTTGCATCAAGTAAAGATGGTAACAGTACAGTGATGAAACAAAACAAAAAAATCCAATTTATAAAATAAAAACACTCCTTGAATGAGTTTGTTATGCACTCACTTCTAACCATTGCCGGTATAATGGGACAAAAGATAAAAATCGCTTACTGTGAATGCAAAAGTTATCAATTCACAAAAATATAAAAAACAGTTATTTGCAATCAGAGAGTACGAAACGTAGTGGAGTAACATAATATATTGTGTAGTCTTGAACATCTCACCTCATCACCATAATATTCTGAACCATCTCCTTCCCCAGATAATGGTCAATTCGGTAGAGTTGGTCCTCTTTGAACAAGGCAGCCAGATGTTTAGACAACTCATTTGAACTTTCAAGGTCACGCCCAAATGGTTTCTCAACCACAATTCTAGTCCACAAGTCATCCCTATAAATCAGGAGAAAAAAAGCAGCTGACTAACTGACAGATATTAATTGTAAGAAGAGTATTCAAAATACAGATATTATTAACACATTTGCATAATATATATTAAGACTGCATAAAACCAATGCCCTATAGTAAATCGACTGATTGGTCTCCTCCCTCAATGAGCAGATACCACCAAGGCAACAGCGACTATTGTTTGGCATAAGATCAAGTAATACCCCATATGTATTGCTCATTATGCCATGCAAGATTAGGCACGGTGGACTGATCCTCTGCCTGTCTTCATTTCTTGTGATCAAGAGTTTTTCCCAGCTCCTTGGAGCTGGGTCTTGGCACTGCTAAGGCGTTATGAAACGATAAGGATAACAAAACAAAACAAAATAAAACCAAACAGAAGAGAATTGATAACTACTCAAAAAAAAAAAAAAAAGATGTAGGACTGGATTCCATGCAACTTAACTTACCGAGTAGTCATGCAGGTAGCTTTGAGGTTGAGGGTGATGGGTTGGAACACAGAGGGAGGCACAGCCAGATAAAACAATCTGTTGACGTTTCCCTGTTCGTTGATGGCCTTATTCAGGTTGTTGAAGTCGGAGGCTTTGTCATACGAGCCAGCAATGTAACTGTTGGCTTTAAAAAAGGCATCTAGTTTCTCTTTTTCATCATCTTTGACCTATTGAAGAAAAACATTACCTATTCATTTTCATTTGACCAATATTTTTATTTTAGACAATAAAAATCAAAATCAAGAACATTGGTTTCCAAAAGTTTGGGCACTACTTGGCAAGTTTGAAAGTAAGATCCAATGATTAAATTTTATTCCCCAAGCTATTTAAAATATATGAATTAGATGAAGGGGACAGTTGAACCCATTGCACTTCAGCCAAAATTCTTAGAGCATGATATCTTAGTCTTACAGGTCATCCTTCAAAGCCATTGCTCTTCAGTTCAAACTTTTATTTACAGGGAAGAGAACAAAGAGCACTTTGGTCAATTATAATAGGAAAATATCAGCCAACAAACCTTCATAAAAGGGAGACACTTTTCTCTGACTTGATCTACTGTCATTTTGCTCCTAGCATAGCCGATGAAGGTTGTTTTGGGGGGCAAAAGACCATCTTTGTACAACCACCTATGAATACAAAAGAGAAATCATGAGAACAGAGAAAAATCAAATGCATGTATGAGTGCTTTACTATATAGAAAATGAAAGAGGACTTCCTTTGAAATTGAGGATTGTTGAAAAAGCAAACAGAAAATTTTCATCATATATATTATACTTTAAATAGTTTGGTATTTAAAACAAATTCTTTATAGCATTTATTGCTCATCATCATCTCTCAAATTCAAAGTTTTTATTCTTTAGTCTTAAAACTTACCATAGAGTTGGATAGATTTTCTTTTTAGCTAAATCCCCCTGTAAAACAAAGAAATATAATGACTATTTACAAATGCATTTAAATTTTCCTTCGGAATGAAAATAATAAAACAGTAGCATTTTTAGTCACCACTTTTCCTTCACATCACAAGTTAAAAAACCTGTTATTTTTTGTCACAAGTGCATGTCACAATATATAATCAACAACATAAAAGAGTTGACAAATTTGACACTAATCAGAGAGAACAAATGAATTTTTTAAAACCCCAAAATTACCATTATGAGGTAACAGGCACAGATGGGTCAATTGTACCGAAATATGATGACAACCGATGTATTTTAGTTTGAAAAAAAAAAATTGATATGGAGAGAAAGAAGAAAAAGATTGAGATACAGGTCTAGCAGATGAATAGTGGGAAGAATAGCTGGAAGAGAATAACTTTTATTTCATATCCTTTTCGTAGAGGTGTTTTGTAAAATTGCTGATTGACAGCCAGTTTGTCTGAAGAGCAAGTCAAACCTCTACCAACAAGAGTGGACTGCGAACTAAAAACAGAGCTTTAGACCGCTCAGCCATTCTGAATGATGGCAAATTGATAAAATATGAAATAAAAATTGCTTATTATTTGACCTTGAAAGGCATGAAGCCCAAACAGGAACTAAATATAAACTTTTAGCAAACAACATAATCAATGTTTCTTTTTCATAAAAATGAATTCGCAATATTTTTCAAGACACAGTTTTGACATGTAAGCAATAATGTCATGCACAAAATTCTGCTATCGGGTCACGACCCACTTTCGTCACCTGCAGAAATTGCCAGAGTCAAAGCGAGGCTCCCATCTTCTAACAGCAAGTTTGCTGTCAGGTCATGTTTACTACCTATTGTTATCACCCAATCCCTTCCAATCTTTCCAGGTCAAACCATCAAGAATCAGTTGATTCTTTGGTAAAATAACGTTGGTCTAAAATTCAAGCTTGCCGCAGTGACTGGTATATAATGTTCTCCTGTAAGCAAGCCCATCCAGATGCGGTACGAAGGTCGTGGAATGGTATCAATATCATTCCCACATGAATTTGCTGGCATGCAACAGGGGGCACAACAGTATTAATACCGTTCCCGCAGTTATAGGATTGACGCTAAAAGCGAATTGACCGTATTAATACTATTTCCGCAGGACATGAGTAAAGTAGGAGCTCCCAATGGAAATAGATGGTAATCAAAGAAATGGCAGGTGCCAAGACGAGACAAAGCCATAGAAAGAAAGGCTTGCTTTGGCATCCATTGCCTGGCCACTGCCAGTACAACAACTTGTCTTCTGAGCTATCCCCCACTCATCTAAAAGTTTGTATTTAGTTCCTGTTAGCACTTCATGTCTTTCAAGGTAAAAAGCAATAGATAGTAGATATGTTTTAATCAGTTTGCCGTCATTCAGAATGCCCAAGCAGTCTATGACCAAGCAGTCTAAGCAAGGCCAAAAGAGTGAGAGATGATGGCTCATTGGATGAGCTTGTCACCCTGGCAGTGGCCAGGTAATGGGTGCTGAGGAAGGCCCCAGGTTCAATCCCACTTTGGGCAATGTCCAATCTTGCCGTGAAAATGTTCAGTTCTATGATCTCACATCAGAATTATTGGTATAGAAAATCAGTTTTAAATAAAACACCTTCTGTTATGGACCTGTCTACTGATATCCTGGCTGTGGATAATCGCTCCATTAAAATATCGCTGTCTTCTACCAGTCACTGTCAAAATTTGCACCATCATGGCAACAAAATAATTTCATGCAGTAAGTTTTCAGACTTAGCCTTCTATGGGAAACCCCAAGAGGCGAGAGAAGGAGGAAAGCAAGAGAGAAAGGGAGGGGGAGGGAAGAGAGCCAGAGGTAAGAGAAATAGATAGATAGATAAGATAGATAGGTAGATAGATAGATAGATAGATAGATAGATAGATAGATAGATAGATAGATAGATAGATAGATAGATA
>JBCIKM010389730.1:0-20745 GCA_039654465.1 Melibe viridis
CTCTCTCTCTCTCTCTCTCTCTCTCTCTCTCTCTCTCTCTCTCTCTCTCTCTCTCTCTCTCTCTCTCTCCCAACTCCTTTCGAAAGTAAAAACAAAAACAATAAAAATTAAAGCCAATTTTAAAAAATGAAAAAGAACTAAATAAACAAACCATAAAAAAACAAGAATTACCCATGACCGTAGCTCTGCAATGCGATTTTAGGACTTTTTAAAAATATTTTTTTTCAATTTTTTTTTAATCCAACCCTCTCCGAACAGAAAGTAGAGAAGGTGCTTGGGGTAGGGCTGAAAACCCATGGATGACATATATTTTCGGGTAATTTTATCTCCCTGTAGCAAAGACCACGGAGCAGCTGCTCTACGTGGCCTCTCTAATCGTATCTGAGATGGGTGATAAGCTCCGAAGCCCCTGAGATCCACCGCCCCCTGTAGCCCGGGGACAATAAAAAACATGATCATGGCTGGAGGGGGTAGAAGGGATAGTAGTTCTGTGGTTATCAGTATGTCATCGTTGAGCAACAACACCAGTCACATGCTGCCAAAAGCATTGAAATACTTTATGAAACGCATCCCTGGCATTGTATGTATGTAATGTATGTATGTATGTATGTGTGTGTGTGTGTGTGTGTGTGTGTGTGTGTGTGTGTGTGTATGTATGTTATATGTATGTTACTGTAATACTCCTGCCAGATTGGCCCATTCGGTGCATTGGAATTAGAAATTGGTGACAAGTAAATTATTCCCTCTACAAAATGCTGAATTCAGGTTCTCAGTTTGGAGATCGGCTCAGATTTTTTTTTTTTCTTTTTTTTTTCTTCATCTCCACAGACTTATCTAACCATGCGGTGCCCATCACCTGTGTGGCCCTGACCGCCCCGACACCTCCCCCCTCCATATCCGGCACGCCCACCCCACTATGCAATGGACTAGGAGGCAGAGAGGGCGGAGGATCATCTAGTCTCAACCCCTCCCCTGTGCCCATCCTACCCTACGCCGCCGTCGGTGCAGCCACCAACCACCAGGGGGCGCTGCAGTCAGCTGCCTCCAACTCTGTCCTGACTACCTCTGTCAGCCTCCTCTCCGAGTCTGTGATACCCGTGACCTCATTTGACCCAGCACCCCGCCTCACCACCTCCTCCCCTTCCCCGCTCTCATCCTCCTCATTCCACCACAGTAACAGCAAGAGCAATAACACCAGTGGTAAGAAAAGACCTTTATCACCGTCCAGCAGTAACCACTTCCATCACAACCACCATCACCACCACCACCCTCAGCTCTACCACAACAACACCAGTGATGACCACCAGCACCACCTAGGCCTACCCCAACCCAAGCCTGCTAGTGCTGCTGGAGAGGCCCTCCCTACCACCAGCACCACCACCGCTGCCTCCAACAGTAGCTCCTCCAGTGAGCTCAGCGGCCCGGAGACGTCATATTGCGCCCGGTCCCTGGGCTACAGCAAACCTCTGAAAACCAGCAACCATCAGGTTGTCCTCAACACCAAAAGCGGGCCCCAGCTCAAACACCCCCACCACAACAATCACCACCATCCCCACCACCCTCAGCTCAAGCCGGATCAAACCCCTAGCAATGAACTCCTAAACGGTCCCTCCCACCGCCATACCTCCACCCACCCTCACCTAACCAACGGTATCCCCCACCACCACCACCACCCCCACCCAGCCTCCTACCCGCCCCCGCCCCTGCAATCCCCTCAGGGTTTCCAACACAAACTACCGCACCACCAGCAGCAGCAGCAGCCAACTGCACCAGTCATCCCAGACCCAAAAACCGACCCCAACCTCCTCCAGGGCCACAGTGATACCAAGCCCATCCTCATCCCGCACACCTCCCCTGAACCCTCCCCACACTCCAAACCCTTGCCCTCCTCGCACCACCTCATACACCAGAGGCTGCACGGTGACCCCAGCAATAACAACCTCCCCACACACCCCTCCAACCCTTCATCAACTGCACCATCACATGCTCTACCCTTACCACCCTCCTCATCGCTGGTATCGTCTTCACCATCATCATTAACATCATCGTCTAGAGGTCCGTTACCACCACCCCCAAACCATAAGTACTACCACCACCTCACCCCTCAGCAACAGCTTCAGCTGCAGCAACTAGAGGCACAGCAACTACAACACCTACATCAGTCCCAAGACAGTGGTGCTGCTGGTTACTATCGTCCCAACCACATCAACGCCACCGCTGCTGCTCTGCACCACAACAGCCTCTACCAGAACTCGCTGTCCTCGCAGAAAACCAGCCCCAGCACCACCAATACAACCACTACCACTACCACTGCCAGTAGTAGCAACTGTGGTGTTCACGACCACAACCATCACCACCACCGCCACTTGTCAACCCACCCGTCCCTGCCTCATCTCCACCACCACTCCAGGACTTTACCCCAGCCACCATCGTCACCCCAACACCACAAAATCCCAACAACTCCAGAAGCCGGTATTAAACGCCAGGCCACACCATCCCCCATCAACCGAAGTACTTCTACTACCACCCCTCTTAAACCAGACATCCGAGGAGACCCAGACCGACACAGACATCGCTCAGACAGTCGTGGTAGTAGCGGTGGTAGTCACCACCACCAGCATCACCACCAACAACAGCATCCTCACCACCACCATCAACAACATCATCCAGTCCCCAGCAAAAGCAGAGAGTTCGAGCGGGACAGAGACAACACCAGTGTCAAGCCCTCCTCTTCCTCTTCCTCCTCCCACCCCCACCCAGCAACACCAGCCCCTCCAGGAGGGTCCCAGACTGCCTTCCCCTTCCCCAAGCCTGATCTGCCTCTCTTCACCAAGCCAGCCAATTGGCCAGGGTAAGTGGTCACTGCCTCCCTCCTTCCCTCAGCCTCACTCACTCACTGGTAACCTTGGGCCTTATGCCTCCCTTTGTCACCATAGGAAATGTTTTTCATTGGTATCTGATATGATACTTTTGATAGCTTTCAGAGGGGAAAAGAGTGGTATGTTATATTATGGAGGTTGTTGAGGGGAAGGCCGGTGTGTGGGGGGGGGGTGGGGGGTGAAGAAAGAGAGAGAGCAAGAGTTGCCATGAGTTTGGGAGAGATGAGTATCAAGATAGCAAAGTTAAAGCATAGCACTTTCAAGATAAAAAACGTTTGTCTGACCTGCCTATTAACTTTCGAACTTTGTTAGTTGTCTGCATAAATCTGAATAGATGTTAAAATTCTTTTCCTCACTCTGTCTTTATCAACGTGGTCATCATCATCATCATCATCATCATCGCATCATCATCATCATCATCATCATCATTCTTGTGCCAACCGCACACTCACACATTCTTTCCTATACCTTAAACTGCTATTCATGTCAATATGATCCTCAATCACTGTCACCAAATGTATATTACTACAGGGTCCACAACGCTAAGAACATTTATTACAGCAGACCACTGGATCCAGACAACCAAATCTAATCTATCCTAATATGATTCCCCATTTCTGTGTTTTATTCTCCAGGACCAGCAGTTCATTCCCCTTGCTGCCTCCAAACCCGGTAGTCGGACCCCTGACCCCGACCCCGACCCCAGGGGCCCTGCACCCCCTAGCCCCGCTGCCCAGCCACTCGTCCTCCTCCCTGCTGCCCCCTCCTCCACTCCTAGCCGTGTCCCACCCACCAGGGCACCCACACCCACACCCACCCTCGGCCATCACCTCCCTCAGCCTGCCAGTGCCAGGCGGCATGTTTGCCCCACCGCCCCTCCCCCCAGTACCCCTGTCCCTGCCCTCAGCTGTGGTCCACCCCACTGCTCCCACCCCTGCAGGACAGCTGGCCGCTGCTGAGAGCATCATCAGGAGTAAGTGCCACCCACAAATACCACTCTACTCTTTTTAATGTCTATAAGATTGATACATTCCTGAACTGTAATTTATCAGACGATTATTAAGTTTCAGACAATCTGTAGAAACATTTCCAATTCAAGTTGTGGCCATTTGTAAGCTGTCGGTCCATAGAGATCTAGAAATTTTCTCTCGGACTTTGTACCCACACACAATAGGAGAAAAATCTTTGTGTAATGAATGTGTGGAGTTAAAAAATTTTGACATGTTCAAAAAGCTACACAATGCAATGTGATCTAGAAAGATTTCGTGCTGAAATAATATGAGCTACTTTTGAGGAACGCCCTGTGATAAATCTGCTCATTGGTCTCCCTCAGTGAGCAGATCTGACCAAGTCAACAGAAACTATTGTTTAGTTTAAGATTGAGTAATACCCCGTATGTATTGCTCATTAAGCACCACAAGATTAGGCATGGTATACTGATTATCTGCCTGTCTTCATTTCTTGTGATCCGTCCTGACACTGTGAAGACTGTATGAAGGGATAAGGATAATAAAACAAAACAAAACTTTTGACGAAATATTCAGATCTAGAACTTGAGATAATTTGGTGATCAGGCCTTAAATCAATTTGATACAAGCCTCTCGAGCACTCACTGAATGCAGGTTGTCATATTATTATGGTTTGATGGTTAGTTAAGAATTGTGTGTAAAACCATGCCTTACTGCCATTAATTATGACATGACCAGTAGTTGTTTCTCTTGCTTATTCGCCAATGTGTTCATCCATCATGTGTGTGTGTCCACTAACCACAGGCCAGCAGGACTTCCTCCAGCAGGACCTCAACAATCGTTTGCTGGCACACCAGGCCGACCACGCCTCCTCCTCCGCTTCCTCCGCCGGCATTGCCCCACTGCCCTCTGCCCCTCCACACCCACCCTTTGTACGCAGTGAGACCCACCAACACCAGCACCAGCACCAACATCTGCACAACCACATGCACCAACACACCTACGGGGCTGGGGCAACAGCAGCAACTGCCCCAGGGCCCGGACCTCTTGGAGCACCTGCCCCACCCTTGGTCCAGCCCACCGTCACGCCGGTAAGTCAGGTGGGAGAGCAACTACTTGTAGGTACCCTGTGATTGACAGTTCTACCTTAATTGGTGAAAAAAAATTTAAAGTTGCTGCTGTGTCTGTGACACCTAGATATTCTCAGTATGACTCTCACTGTCGTCCTCATCTCGCCCTCACCTGCCTTTGCTATCCTCCTTCTCGTAGCTTATAAAGTTATTCTCATTTCTCTAATGCTGATTCCCTCTCTTCTCTCTCCCCCCAATGATGTTCTTATTCTTCCTATATACTTCCCTTCCCTTCTTCTACTTATCACACAATTTCCAACCTTCCCTCCATCATCTCCTTCTGCTCCTCCACCCCCTTCAACATCCCTAAATTTACCGTAAATTTGGTTATGTTTGATTTATGCCAGCAGCTATTGAGTTATGAAGTTGCATGGTCCCAGCTGTGGCATCTGGTTTCTGTTATTGCAGCCATTGAACAGGAATAGCATTGAAATAGCACTCTGAATATCCTCCTGTATGCACATGTTTGAGAAGGCAGATCACACACCCATGTCCGTTACACACACACACACACACACACACACACACACACACACACACACACACACACACACACACACACACACACACACAACATACATACACACACACACACATGCTCTCAGAGAAAGAGAGAGAGAAATTTTGGTGTAGAGGAGAAGAATGTTGAAGAGAGGTGCTCACAGAATCAGGCCCAGATGTGTTTTTAAGCATCCTTCAAGTGCCGCCTCTTGAAATTCCAGGGGACTTTTTGTGTGTGGTGTATTTAATAACATTTTGTCTATAGAATGAGGAAGGATGCAATGCAGACAGCAGATAGTAATAGCAGCAGCAGTTAAAGAGGACTAGGAGGGAAAAATTGTCTGTTGGGAGGAAGGGAGGGAAAGAGAGACAGAGAAACCGAGCGACAGAGAGAGAGATATAGAGAAATAGTGACAGAGAGAGATAGAAAGAGAGAGAGAGAGAGAGAGAGAGAGAAAGAAAAGAGACAGAGAGAGAGAGAGAGAGAGTAAAAGAAGAGACAGAGACAGATAGATATATAGAGAGAGAGAACTAGAAAGAATGAGGCAGGGCTGGAGTGGAGTGTCTTGGAACCCCTCCACCCTGCTATGTGCTATCTGCGTCTGAGCCACTTGAAACATTGTGGGAACCTGAAAGGAGTCTGTTAGCAGCATGGCCTGTTGGCACAGCCAGCCAGCAATCTCCATCCCAACCCCAAACCCCCAACCCCCCCCCCCTCCCCCTTCCCCACTCAGGCCCCTCTCACTGTGGTGTGGGTTTTTGCCCTGCCAATTCATTCAACATGATGAGGATGATGATCATTATAATGGGTAAAGGGTTGCCTACTTTGGCTGCTGCTCTTGTCCCTGTTTGTGGTGGTGGTGGTGGTGGTGGTGGCAGTGTGGCTGTTGTAGTGGTGAACAGAGCTGTTTGTTGTACACCCTGTGGTTGTTGTCTGCTTTGTCAGTTGTTTGTGTCTGGGAGGGGATTTAAAAGATGAAATTAACGATTGGAAGTGCATGTGTCTGATTGTGGTGTGTGTATAAGGATAAGATATAGCCTACATAATACAAGTATGTATTTGTTTGGCCAATTCATTAATCATAATGGCTTGGAAATTGACTTATTAGCTGACACTGCTGCTGCTGTTTGTGCTGTCTGCAGTGATAAGGCAAGATAATGTCGATGTTATCTAAAGCATTAGTTACAAGTGGATGGTTTTCTTCCTGCTCGGTTGTTATTAGTTTTTTTTAATGTTCAATCCATATAAATTTGAAGAGATGCCATGGTTGGAATGTATCTGAAGTTCTCACTCTTGTTCTGCTCCACTGAGTGGCTCATCTTCGTCCAGCCTTTTTTTCTTTACTGCTGCAAACCAATGTACGGTGGGAGGAGGGAGGGTGTCTGTCTATCCCTGGTTGGCATGTTGGCACTTTCGTATCTGGCACCTGAAAATATCCTGTTATGTTATCCTATCCTACAAGTGAATAAAATGGCTTCATCCAACATGTCATACACAAGACTATAAAAGAAACCACCACTGCCTCCATCCTCCCCATATAATATATAGTAAACTGTCAGCAACATGGATAGAAGGTACCTTTGTGAGTGTGAAACCTCACATCCTTTTGTTGCTTCTCTGTCACTCATTGAGTTCTTCTTGTTCCTTGTCCCCAGTTTGACAAGCTGCCCAAAGCATTTGATGCCTCTGGCGTCTTCAGACCCAGTGTGAGTATACAAATCCAACCTATTATTGAAATGTGTCCCATCAGGTTACAGTAAAGGATTATTCTGTGAATGGCCTAATGATTGAAATGGGCCCATTCCCATCCCTTTCACCTTTTTCAATTAGGACACTGAAAGGCTGCATTCAGCAAAAAAATTTAATTAACAAGAAAGATTCAATGGATAGCAAAACAGATTTTTACGATATTATGAAACATTTTTAAGAATTAAACCATGTAGCCTTGATAAAAATTAACAACCGGATCAAATCATTCTCACTGTCTGCCCACCTTTTTAGCTACCTAAACTTTTTGTGTTGTTTCAGTCCTGTTAACATAGCACAAAGCATACATTGCATGCATCGTCACTTGCTCAGAAAGGCAGCTAAATCTGAGACTCAGTATGTTCTTTGTATGTGTGTTGAGCAGATCCTGCCCACCTACAGCTCAGCGTTTCCGTCCCTGCTGCCCCCTGGACCTTCGGGGGCAGCCCTGACCGCCAGTCTGCAGGGCGCCTTCCAGCCAAAGGTAAGGCAATTTCAGCATTTCTGCTTCATTTATATCGACAGACTCCATGAGACTTGGTATTACTGTGGATATGTGTGTAAGACCCATCATGGACAAATCAAGTCTTAGTGAGCTGCAGGGAGAACCATTTCATACCTCAAAAGTAGTCTTCATCTCTTCATTGGCTCCTTCTTTTGAACACATTGAATTGCCTCCTCCCAGAGAGGTATTAAAGTAAAGCCATTACTCAGAACTTATGGACAATCATCACCATTCTCTTTGTGCTCTACCATACTGTATCTTATCATTTACTATACTGGCCGCCCTAAAACTTATCCATGGCTTCTCCTTTTCTCTTCCTCCCCTCCCTCCCTCCCTCCCCACATGCTGCACTGTCTGCTGTTGCTGCTGCTGCTGTAGGCGGTGGTAGCCCCTCCCCCCGGTGCTCCACCCATCCTGACTCCATTCCCAGACAGCCGAGACAAGACCACCCTGCCTCCCACCCTGCCTCCTCCAGGTCCCAAGGTGAGTCTCTCAGCCACTGCTCCTGCCTTCTACTATATGAGCCTAGAAGAAACTTGTCCCTTACTCCTCTTCTTCTCCTATTTAATTGCCTCTTTCAGCTCTGCTTAGTATTACTACTGTCAGTGGTAGGAATTAATTTTTACTTTTGCCTGAACATCACACACACCATGAATCTAATTACACCCTACCCACTCCTCCCCTGTCTGTGGTCATCCTACAGAAGCAGGGCAAGTGGTGTGCCGTCCATGTCAAGGTGGCCTGGGAGATCTTCAAGAGGCAGCAGAAGCAGCAGGACGCAACTGGAGGCCCCAGCTCCTCTTCAACCCCCTCTTCCTCCTCCTCTTCCTTGGCCCCATCCTCTTCCTCCTCCTCCTCCCTGCTACCCGACCCATCCAGCAAGGGTGAGGGAAAACCCCCGCATGAGCCCATGCTGCGACCCCCCAGCCACCTGCTCCCCCCTGGACCAGCCGCTTCTCTACTGGGGCCCAAACCCGGGGAGCTCATGACCCATTCCTCACTCCTGGCCTCTGCAGGTAGGTGCTACTGATGACTCTATTTTACCCTCACCCTTCCTCTCCTCGGAATTTATACATGGCTATGTGTCTGTGCCCACATATTTTAAAGTCATGATTCTTGTAGAATGTAAGTATAAATCCTTAAAGTTGTGATAATAATGCATTTAAAGAGCATTTCAGAGTAGTGCATGACAATAAAAAACAAAAAGGCACAGAACATCACCATCACACATCATTAGTAACTGATATATAGAAGACACCATTCCATGCACCCCCCCTCCCCCCTCCCCATCTTATGAGTGACCTGAACACACGGCAAATAAAACACACACACACACACACACAGAGCATTCCAACTCTCACTCTCTCTTTCACCATCTTAAGTTCTCTCTCATCATTATCATTATTATCATCATCATCATCCTTGTAAAGTGAGGGTCTAAGTAAACACCCAAATATAGGATAAGAGTTGAAGCAATCTGTAATATCACCATTTGTACCACTGTCTCTTCTACAGCGGCCGCCAGAAGTCTGCCAGATGGCGCCACCGTCCCCCCTGGCTCCAACCTCTTCTCTGCCCCCCATCTGGGTGAGTGTGGACACAGTGCTATTCTCTAGTACTTTGTATCCATGCTCTTATTCATGTACACTCGCACACCTAGTCTGGGCCGAGCCCCAATTTGGCTGCATTGTTGGGTTGTCATCTGGGATGGCTTATTTTATAGGTTTGGAATGACATTGTAAAAAGCCACACTTTCAAAAGTCGATCTTTATATATCCTGAATAGGAGATCTTAAATGAAAATGATAGGAAATGTGTGTATCGGTTCATTCTTCTTTGAAAATTTCAGATTTACAAGCAGTTGTATTATGATAGGTGAACTTAAATGTAATAGTTGAGTACATCAATGTTACTTCTGGGATGTCCTGTCTGAAGCACTTTGAGAATTTGTGAGAAGGTATTGATTAGTGAGCTCACTATTCTCATTATTATTATTATTACTACTACAATCAGTAAAATTTGCTAAGTGCTTGTGTAAAAAAAGTAGACTGTTTGTTGGCAGGTAATCATTAACTTCTTGCTGTATGCCAGTTGTTTGAATCAGTTTTCCATCTTGCTCTCCACCCAGGTGCAGGTGCTGCCCCCTTTGCCCGTCACTCTCCTTTCCCCAGCCCCTCTCTGCTCAACCCCCTGGGATTTAGTGGCTTGGGTAAGTCCTCCAACCTCACCTCCTCACTCACACACACACACACATACACACATATGAAAACTCTTCCCTCTACCACTAGTTAGCATCATTGCTCACTATTTCAAAATAGAACCAGGTAGAGTTCTTTTAACTCAGTGTGCGAGACAAGTGCCATGCCTTCTCTACATACACCAGCCCTGCCTTCCATTCCACTTTTGGTAAAGTCTTTAAGGTTGTTTCACATGGATTGCACCCCCAGCCACACATCTTGCAATGATAATTGGCTGGAGTGGGAAATTTTGTTCTTCTTGTAAGTTATAAGGAACTGACTGTTTATAAAAACAAACCTTTTTCTTCACCTTATAGAGTGGATCAGTTTTGTTGTCTGTTACACTTGTGCTGTGTAATTTTTATTTTTTTTTTCACTCAAACTTGGTGGTAAATTTATTCACTTGCCCATGCCTGATTTTGACTTACTTAATAATTGTTTCACAAAAGCCGATGATATTAAATTAATGTTGGTAAAAGCCTGAGTTGTGTTAAACAGTTGATTGTGTGTTTCATGCCTGTTTACCTGTTTGCCTGCAGGGATGTTTGGTGCTGGTGGTCGGGAAATGCCAGGCCTGAGCTCTTCTACCCCTCCCCAGGACTGGTCCTCGGCCTCACGCCTTCACCGCACTCCCTCCTCCTCATCCTCCTCCTCATCCTTCCCCACCTGGCCCAAGTCAGAAGTGGAGAGAGAAAAGGAGCGGGAGAGGGAGTTGCGTAAGGAAGAAGAGAGAGAAAGGTGAGAGTTGTTATATATATTTTGCAAGTTTCTGGTTGCTCTGTGATTAATTGGCTCATTGGTCTTTCTCAATGAACAGATACAACCAAGGCAACAGCAACTATTATTTGACTTAAGATTGAGTAATACCCCATATGTATTGCTCATTATGCCACACAAGATTAGGCATGGTGGACTGATCATCTGCCTGTCTTTGTTTCTAGTGATCCAGAGATTTTCCGACTCTACTAAGGCGGTATGAAGGGGTATTGATAACAAAACAAAAAGTTTCTGTGTGTCCTGGAGAGAGACAAAACCCTTATTATCCTGTTAACAAAGTGTAAATGTATGTAGAAATGTCTACACATTACGGAGCTAGAGCTACTATCTACCCTTCATGTTCACACAGTTGTTCCAGCAAAAAATCTCCATGCTGCTTCTTATTATCATGTGGTTGTTCTGGTCAGGCATAGTAAATTGTTGAAGTAAAGTATTTTATTTGTCTCACTGATTGATTAATCATTATATGCTAAATATCAGAAACATGGCTACACTGATTGATTAATCATTATATGAAACATGGCTGCAAAGTCAATAAGAAAAATGTCTACAAAAATTAACCATTTTTCCAGCGACACTTAAGTTTGGTGTTGTTGACTAAGTTAATCATGCCATATCTCTACCTTACACAAAGTCAGCTGAAATGAGTTCCTCATGTCTCTCGTGTTTAACTTTTTTAATGAAGCCTGTCTATATTCAGCACCTATTGCATTCAATGACCATACCCTAAAAGTGGATATCCATTGACATTATGTTCCTTGTGTTTCCCTGTCCAGAGAAAGAAGGAGTTCCCACGGCCACCACCACCGCCACCCCAGCCTGGACGAAACATCAAGAATCAAAGAGGAGCTCTCCAACCCTGCTGCCCGCCCTCCTTCCAGACCTCGATCACGCTCTCCTCTCCGCAACGGTCGGTATGACCTTCACCCCAAACCAGACTATGGCCACCTGGATAGGAAGGTGGAGGAGAAGGTAAGTGTGGCGACGCCCTCAGGCTCCAGCCACAGTACAGCTCTCATGAAACTGAAGGATGAGCGCAGAGAGGACAAACTCAGCTCCTTGCCAGCCCATCTGATGGACCGGGAGAGGATGGAGCGAGACCGACTGGAGAGGGACCGGTTGGAACGAGAGCGGTTGGACAGGGAGAAGCTACTTCAGACGGCTGCAGTGGCGGAGCGTGAGAAAATCCTGCAGGCCATCGAACACAGGGAGAAATTGCTCCAGACCAGCTACCTGACAGGTCTGCACTCACCCCTCGTTGCTGCTGCCATCCCTCATCCTCCCCCTGGCTTCAGTCTACTAGATCGAGGGGCGTCTGCCGCAGCTGCAGCAGCCGCAGGGTTAATAGCCGCCCCGCCGCCTCCTCCCACTTCTGCCTACCCCTTCCTTGAACGACCCCCAGTTCCCACCTCTTTATGGAACCCCTTTGACAAATCCACTTTGGATCTAGCCCAGCGCATGGATATGGAAAGGGAGAGGGAACGCGTTGCCATGTTGTCTCGGCTCTCTGGTCTGCCCACACCTCTGGCCGTTTTGGAGCAGGAGAGGGTGAAGGAGCAGATCCTGAGGGAGCAACAGGAGCAAGAACTCCGCCGTCAGTACGTGGACCGCCTGCCCCACTTGAGTGCGGACCGTCTGCGTGCTGTGGACCCTCTGGCCCACCTGGGCTACTTTCCACGGGCCTCTATTAGTCCTATGTTCCCTCCGGGCTTGCCTATTGTCAAATCCAACTCACCGGCAGGCACCCTCCCCCACTGCCTTCCCCCTCCCCCTCTCATCCCATCCTCCTCCTCTAGCCATACAGGACCCCCCTCCTCCCTTCTTTCCTCCTTAGTTCCTCCTCCTCCCATTCCCTCTAACTCACATGACAACTCCCCATCCTCCTCCAGCCACAAGATGAAAGGCCTGACGCCTGCCGACAGCACCACAGACCTCAAGGACAAACATCGGGACCCCTCGGTCTCCTCTAACCCAGACACCCATTCCAGATAGGGCTGGCTACCCACACCCAGCCACTCTTCGTGTTATCACTATCACCACCTGAAAGACTGATTGCTGACTGGCGGCGTATTATGCCAGGACCCTTGGCACAGACACAAACCCTGTCCTGTGTTCTCTTGTGTGTCATATAATTGTATATCTGTGGCCTCTGGGGTGTAGGCTGATTCAGCATGGATTCAGGTTCAGGTTAGCCAAACCTTTGACCTATTTTTGACAGACCCTTCACTCATTGTATTATTGGAATCTTGCTGCTCTGTGATGAAATGGAAGTGGATTATCGTCTGTATCAGAAAATACTGCTAGCTTCATTGTTGTGTTCCCACACCAGGACATCTTTCTGAAAATGTTTGGATTATTATTAGTAGTACTGTGGCATCATGCTCCAGCTTTGTGCATAGAAATTTAGGGTTTGGTTTGTGCACTTCAAGGCATCTGTTTATGAGGATGGTTGTGATGAGGCCATTTAAAGTGATCTGTCTGTGGTTGTGTGTGTATTTCAGACTGATTGTACCAGGATATTAGCTATGCCAATGGACGGCAAATTGTGGATCCATATCAACAGGATATACCAGTGTATCTTTGGATTATATCATCCAATTCAGGATCAGCATGTGTGTAGGTACATGTATATGTACGCTTATTTGAGTACCACAACTCTGACTGCAATTGTTTGTGCAATGGAGTTGTCACTTGTGTGGATTTTCAAAGAACTGGAGGATACTGTGACTCCCCTGTAAGGATTTAGACTCAAATTTAGTTGTGTAGTTTCTGGGTTTATGTAATCTCCTCCTCCAATAATCGGTCTTTTCCTTTATACCACTTCTCAAGCAGCATGCTCCTATTGAGTTTGTCCACAGCTCACGAAAATCGGGATACAGCCATTACAGACATTTTTATAGGTCAGAAATGGGTACCAAGGGTAGAATAGGGACCATGTGGACAGTCTTGGTATTTCTATGTGTATGTGTCTTGTCTCAAGAGAATGTCAAAATAGTAACAGCTTATCCCACCTTAATCCTGTTGGAAACAAAGAACAAAT
The DNA here is from genome assembly GCA_039654465.1 of Melibe viridis. Lineage (NCBI taxonomy): Eukaryota > Metazoa > Mollusca > Gastropoda > Nudibranchia > Dendronotidae > Melibe > Melibe viridis. Next base: position 13,784 of record JBCIKM010389730.1, read on the forward strand.
GGTTCCCTTTCACTCCACTTCACTGCTCTTTCCTGCAGCCATATGCCAACCTCAACTTTTACCCAAACCAACAGTTGTCAAAACCCTTTTAAGGGAACTTCCTCTGTACAGTCCAGCATTACTCAAACTCTGTCCACTCTCCTATGGACTGTCCCACATGTCTCAAAATCTGCCTGTCCCACATTTGATCTAGTCTTCACTTTGTCCAGTGTTCTTTATATTGTTCCACATGCCCCTCACTGTGTCCGGTCATTTTTGTTCTGTCCCACATTTCCCACCTTGTCTAGTCTCCTTTATTCTGTCCCACATTTCCCACACTGTCCAGTCTATTTTATTCTGTCTCACAAACTCCACACTGTCTAGTCTCCTTTATTTTGTCCCACATTATGCTCCACACTGTCAAGTCTCCTTTGTTCTTGTTACCATATGTCCCACATTAGACCAGTCTCCTTCCTGAACTCTTCCCAGTTTCGTTTACACCGTCATACATGTCCCAAACTGCTCAGTCTCCTATAGTCTGTCCTATATGGCCCACACTCTGTCCAGTCTCCTTTATTCTGTCCCTCATGTCACACATTCACCCCATTCTCTTTCCCACACTCTACCAAGTCTCCTTTATACTGTCACAGATGTGCCAAACTCTGCCCAGTCTCTTTTAATCTGCCCCATGTGTCCCAAACTGTCCATTCTTTATTTTGTCATGTATGTCCCACATTCGGCTCAGTCTCCTTCCTGAATTCTGCCCAATATGCTTTATACTGTCACACATGTCCCAAACTCTGCCCAGTCTCTTTTATTTTGTGCCATATGGCTGGCCCACACTCTGTTCAGCCTCCTTCTGCCCCATGTTCCACTCTCTGTCCAATCTCCTTTGTTCTGTCCCTCATGTCCCACATTCAGGCCATTCTTCTTCCGGAAATCAGCCCAGTCTCCTTTATACTGTCCCACATGTCACACACTCATCTGCCCAGTCACCTTTATGCCATCCGACATGTCCCATACTCTGCCTGGTCTCCTTTATTTTGTCCCATATTTCCCTCTCTCTCTCTCTGTGCAGTCTCCTTTATATACTATCCCAGACTCTGTATACTGATGTCCCAAATTCAATTTCTGTCCACTCTTCTCTGTACTGTCCCATCTGTCTTGCATGCTGCTGTCTGTACCTTTACAAAAATAGTCGCACAGTTTAATTTTCCATCCATCAATTGACCTCAACAAATAGTAAAATTCCTCATTAAGTTTAAGATTTCCAACTCTGTGGCCACTTTTATAAAGCAAATGACCAACGTCGTTGAAGTCAGGTGGTTGAGTCATTGTCCAGCCTCCCGCCTATAATGCAACCAGTAAGTTCCATTTCCTCGCTCAAAGAACAAACAAACACTATTTATAACCTGTGGGCAATGGAGTCAAAGAAGCTCACCTTCACTTTGCCCGTAACACAAAGGCCTGTACATTACGATTATTGTCGGCATTGTAGATTCTGTATCATGTATGTCCATTTGGCATCTGAGTGATGCTGCATCCAAAGCCACCTCCCGACCCCCACCACAGAATCAGCCAGTTGTAGTCGCACAAAGGAACCCAGAAAAGTTTTTGGGATATGTTTTTTTAAGGGTTTTTTGGGTTTTTTTGCCGGGGGGGGGGGGGTATTGTTAATTTTTGTTTTTGTTTTTTAATGATGAGGATATTTGTTTATTTTGCTTTTGAAACCCACTTACAATTTTTAAAAGAAAGTTGTCATTTTGCTGGTTTTTTGTTTTACAATGTTGTTTGATTTAGGGTTGTTTTTGTTGGGTTTTTTTTTTGGAACCATCATTTGACTTTTGAATGGTGAAGATTTGACTGTAAATAATTGGAGGTTTATTGTATGATTATTCCTTTTGGCACCACCGAATGAATATGATGACAAAAATACTTGTACAGCAAGTCTTTTTATTTTCTATGTTTGAACAGGTTACCATGGCAACCAATTTCCCTATCATAATGAGAGAAAAACACATTTTGATAATTTTTCAGCCTTCTGATCTCAAGAACAAAGTTATAAAAGTCATTTGTCCCTAATTTAATGAACTGTGGGTAACTTTTTCCAACGACTCAGTGAGAGAGTTCATAATTTACACAGAGAGAGAGAGAGATATGGTTGTGTGATTCTTCTGACCATGAATACTGGCTGTGAGAAACAGTAGATTTTATTGCCTTTATTGACTATCCATTTACGAATTGAGTATTATGATTATCTCATTGGAGGAAAGACACCTGACCTTCGCTCTTTGATCAACTTGCCGTCTGTCTGTCTGTCTGTCTGTTTGTCTGTATGTCTGCCAGTCTGTCTGTCTGCCATTCAATGACAATCAAAAGAAAATAACGTTGGCACTTTGCTTAGAGGATACACAGACATGGGAGAAAAAAGAGGGGGAAATCAGAAAGGTTTGGGGAGTCCTGCAGAGTTGGGATCGAACTTAGGGATACTAGCAAGGAACCCTTTGCCAGGTCCTTCTCAGGATGTTGAACTTGAAGCCGTGTTCCATTGGCCACCAGTCTGTCTGCCATTCAGAAGTCTTACAGTAGAGTCAGATATCCTGTGAATAGCTTTCTGACAGGACTACCAGTAAATATTTAAATTCAGTTAAACTCAGACCTCTTTAACGTTTCAGCTCAGACCTCTTTAAACGTTTCAGCTCAGACCTCTTTAACGTTTCACCGTATCATGATGATCCCTCATACTTGGTGCATTCTTTGGATATGGGAGATAAGCTGGGGGATCCGTTTTAAAAAAGCAACCTTTGAAGAGTATGGAAGATCTAATAATTACCCTCAAGTTTTTTTTTAGAGCCCACTTGGCTTGCACATCAGTGATTGGTGCTTTCTGGTGCAATCGAGCGGAGTGGGGGTCCGTTTTTGTAAACGTTTTAGGGTGTCGACTTGGCGTTCATTATGAGAAGCTTTGTCTCTTGTGGGTTTCTTTTTACATCGATCATTTTGTCTTTTAGTTAGTGAGGGAGGGCTGCACATAGGGTGAGGGATGGTGATATTGGTAAGCTTGAGGGAATGTTGTGGGAGGGTGGGCCAGAGTGTCCACAGTCTTCTGTATCATTGTGGATGGCGGCATAGCTATACAACTTCAATGTTTTTGTGTCTTTAGTAGATTTATTATTAGCTTCATGATGATGTCATCGCCACTCTCTTCGTCGTACACATCATCATCATCATCATCACCATCATGGTTGTCGTAATATTATTCGTTCCCATCATTTGAAATTGTTTAGAACTTGAAATTAATTCTATAATTTAATGAAATATTGCGTTGACAATATATTATATGCATTCATCTGACTGTACCTATCGTTCATTGCCAATGATAGCCTGATGGTAGTGTGGCTGTCTGGCTGTCTTTGTGTGTATGTGAGAGAGAGAGAGAGAGAGAAGATAATATGCAGATACAATCAGATGCTGAAAATAAACCAATTCATTCTTTGAGAAGAAGAAAAAAGTGTTCATTTGACTCATTCCTAGCTTCCTCTTTGTATCTCCACCTCCTCAACCCTTCTACTCCCCCCCCCCCCCCCCCCGTCCTGCCCATACTCTTTCCTTGTATGTGTTTCAGTGGTCATCCCATATTTCATGCCTTTTGGTACATAATTCCAGGGACACAAGACAAGCTGAGTTCCTTTGTACTGGAAGGGGATTTAAAGATCCTGGTTCTTCCTGGAGCAGAATGCCGTTCTGGATGGTGGCCATTGTTTATTTTTGTTAGCAGGGATATCTTTTGTCTTTGTTTATCATCTCACTGTAGTGTTGATGTTTGGTTTGAGAGATATTGATTTTCCAAATGGTGAAAAACATCACGGGCGGTTGGTGGGTGTCCCTGGGGGGAACTTCTACTTCTGTTTCTTATCTTTTACCTTGAATCTATCGTACCACTTTTTCCCTTTTTCTGTGATGTCCCGTTTTTGTTGTTTTGTTTGCGACTCAGTGGTCATCCCTTATTTCATGCCTTTTGGTACATAACTACAGGGTCACAAGTTAAACGTAATGATTACTTTTCTACGCAAAGGGGGTTTAAAGATCCTGGGTCTTCCTGAACCATTATGCTGTCATGAGTGATGGCCATTGCTTAGTTTTGTTTGAGATATTATTACCATCGGTGGTGTCTATTTGTGTTTTGAGAGATGATTTTTTTTCAGTGTAAGTCATCTCTCTGCTGTTCGTGGTTTGATCTGATCCCTCTTTGAACTAATTCTATCATCTTACTTTCCCCTGGGCTCCTCTATGACCCACGTTTGTCGTGGGGCCCTAAAACATCCAATAAATAATATTTTTAAAAAAAAACACATTTACTTATAACCAATTCTATCATCTTACTTTCCCTTGGGCTCTTTTGTGACCCTCATGTGTCATGGGGCCCTAAAACTAACAACAAACAAAACAACCAAATAATATACACCGGCTAACAAACGCCTTCGCTCTTTGTAACCGGTCCAACAATGAGGCGGTTGTCATCGCTCTGTCAGTGTCAGTGTCACCGAAAATTGCATGACATTAGTGTGTGGTGAGTCGCTGTTGACCTGACGTCACAGCTTGTGGGATGCAATGTCACAGCCCAGCAATGAACTGCCTTACTAGCAGCAGCAGGTTGTAGTAGTAGAAGTGGTAGTAGTAGTAGTAATAGTAGTAGTTGAAGTAGTAGTAGTTGTAGTAGTAGTAGCAGCAGCAGTAGTAGTAGTGGTGGGGGTAGTGGTGGTAAGTAGTAGTAGTAGTAGCAGCAGCAGTATTAGTAGTAATAATAGTAGTGGTGGTAAGTAGTAGTAGTAGCAGCAGCAGCAGTATTAGTAGTAGTAGTAGTGTACAGTAAGTATTACACAGCGATACCGAACCCATTATGTTATTTTCTGGGGCAAGAAATTTCATCGGGCTTACTTCACTCGACCCAGGTGTCGATGGGCCTGGCCACATGAGCAGCGTCGAAATAACAGTCAGCTGACAGGCCCAGGCAGCGTGAAGTGTGGTGCATAGAAAGAGGAGACGGCACGTGTCACTGTATCCTTCGGCTGACTGTTATTTGGGCCTGAAACACACGTCGTTGCTGTTGTTAGTTTGTCCCTTGAGTTAGAGCCTGCTGGTGTGGGCCTACCCAACCCAACAACAACAACAACAACAACAAAAAATCATTGGTCATCACTGACTGGAGATGCATTCAAGCGGTACCTGCTTTAGATAATGATGCCATCAAAGTCAGTGTGTATTGGACTTTCTTTTTAAACAAAGAATGGGAGAAATGGAGAGAGAGAGAGCGCGCGCAAATTTTATGATGGATTCGATATCCAACCTGATCGGGGTTTGAACCTGATTGTAATTAATTCATGACGTCATCAGTGTCTTGACCCATACTATCTGCTGGTCTGCAGTCATTTTTAGATGGGAGACAACAGCAACATGCTGCCTCCCCGACCGTGCCTTCTCCGTGCCATAACCCCTCGGTAGCCACACACCAGAGGCATACAACAACACGCCTTTGTTTATGCAAAGGGGAGGAGGCATGCATGTGAAACGCAGCCCGTAGGGATGAGAGGAAATACATTAATTACCTTCAAGTCCTGTGACCAACACTCCTGCATTTCAGCACACCACCACCACCCTCTCCACCCATAATGTACACACACACACATATATACATGCATTATGAGTATATTCTGGTTCAAGCCTTGGCAAATGCTTATTATAAACATGGCTGTGTTTTATAAATGGATCGCCTTAGGTCGTATTAACACTTTAAGATTTTTATGGCATTTCTATCGCGCTTATCTATGGCCGTCACTGCATATCCTCAGGTGCACTACGACACTCTCCCTGGTTGACGATGAACTTAAAAAAAATAAATAGTTACAATAGTAATGATTGGCGCAGCGTGTTAGGCGTCTTACAATGTTATGGATAGGAACAACAACACAAGTCAACCCCCGAGCTTTACTTCATTTCTGAATATAATATGAGGTAGGTGAGTGCGTAAATGTGCCTTGTACTCAAAGGCACAGTGCGCGTGGCTCTGAATCGGATTGTGGAAACGGGAAGGAAGCTTATTCGCAAGATCCATGCCACCTAACAAGATAACAGTAACAGTAGTATACCACCTATGCTTACAGCTGCTTGACATTTAATGTGCTTACCACACATCCACTGACGCGAAGAGATCGGAGAAGCCCCTCACTCAACCCGATCCTGACACGTTCCTTGCCGAGTGAACCAGTGGTATCCACTCTGTGGTGTGAACTGCCTGCCAAACACACAGGACCCGCTTCGGGGCCCGACGTGTTATGAAAGCGTTCGCGCAAGAAAGAAAACAAGCAAAGGGAAACAACCATTATAAAATAGCTTTCTAATAAGCTATTATGAATTACGTCCCTTGTCTCTTCTTTTGTGTTTGTATTGGGTCTGTCCTCAGCATATCCTTTTTATATATCTATGGTCCTGAGATATATTTTTTGACCGATGGTTGACGCTGTTTTAACAGTTCCCAGAAATTAATTCCGCATGCCTTTTTCAAAATAAGCATTTCGTTTTTTTTTTAACTTTTTTTTGTTTTTGTTTTCTTCTACTTATCGATTTGTTGTTTTGTTTTATTGTTGTTGTTTTTTGTTGTTGTTGTTGTTGTTGTTGTTTGGGGGAGGGGGTATGTAGTCAACATGACATTATGAATAAATTGATTGTAGAGATGAATTTCATGCTCGGTTTTCGTTTTCTTTTCTTTTTTAATTATTTTAAATAGGTAAATGAAACTGAGGTGGTGGTTGAGGGCGATGAAGAGAAGAAGAAGAGGAGGAGGAGGAGGTTGTGGTGGTGGTGGTAGTGGTGGTGGTAATAGAATAGGAGTATATGAGCAGGGAGGAGGAAGAAGAGGAGATAATTGTGGAGGAGGAGGAGGAGTAGGGGGGAGGGGGAGGAAGAGGAGGAGGTTGTGGTCATAG
>JBCIKM010389731.1:0-10848 GCA_039654465.1 Melibe viridis
TTTTTTAGTGTAAATCATCTCTCTACTGTTTGTGGTTTGATCTGTTCCCTCTTTTAACTAATCTATCATCTTACTTTACTCTGGGCTCCTCTATGACCCTCGTGTGTCGTGGGGCCCTAAAACCTCCAATAAACAAACAAACTAACAAACAATGAAACAAATTCTTGTTTTTTCTTGTACATATTTGTGATAGGTCACAAAGATTTTGTATGAGGTGAGATAGCTTTCATTTGGTTTGGAGTTGACAAAGTTACCAGTGACATCATAGTAACACAGATTGTAATTTGATATTGTGTCATCTTTTTGCTCAAATAACTGGTAGTGGAGCTGAGAAAATAGTATGGGCAATCAGAGTCTGAACAGAATAGACTGACTTGTTTTCTGGAAGGAATGATTATGGAGTGTCTATTCTCTACCAAATACAATACAATTCAATTTTTTTCCTCATCTAAGATATCATGTTAAACGGAACCATAAGAATTTTATATTATGAACAATGCCAGGTTACACAATTGTGCATGGGTTCCAGTTCCCAATTGCTGGTTTTGGATTGGAACTGGTATTGTTATGCTTAAAGTCCATATTTAACCCTAGTAATATGGGAGTAGTGAGTTCCCCATTCCAGCGGGTGAAAAAAACCATCCTTTAACTGCGGGAGTAGAGCACAGCCAACTCCCAGGGAGAGCTGGGAAGGGCTAGGCAGGTTGTGGGCTTGTTTACAGTTGAGAATAACACACTACACACTCACTGACAATGTGCGTGTCTGTTTTGATGCTTTAACCAATGAGATTTTACTAAAAGTCCTATGACGATGACGGTGACCTCATTATACATTGACCAAAATCCTTGGTTCAAGACCTAGTTTTAATGCTGCTGATTTCGGTCTAAAAGTTTTGTTCTAAACAATAATTTACACTTTTTTTCTCACAGAAAGTAAAAAGTTATTAATATTTAGGTGTGGTGCATAAATATACCCATACAAGTTAATTTCAAGCTTAAAAACTATTTTTTTCTAGATATAATAGAAAACCGTCACGTTAGCTTTTTGGTATCGTTTAGCTCTGTTCTTTCACCTTTCTGATGATATCAGTTTTACTTATAAGGGACAGGATTTAAAGGGAGTATTTTGTAGTTGAAGTGACCCACCAGTGACCTGAAGAACTGACCCCCGTAGGCAGCGCCGCAGTGAGCAGTTTGTAAATTCTGATCACATGACGGTGAAGGCGGAGCAAAATGGTTGATTGGTTTATCTCTCAAAAAGCTTTCATGCTGGGTAATTTTCACTGTCATGTTTATTATCAGTGAATAGAAGGGATTTAGAAGCCATGTTTACAAGTTGTTTTTTTTCGATCGATGGGTCAAATAATTGGAGAATAATCACTCCCTTATCATTTCTTTCTAAGAACATGTCAGCCCTCCAATCAGACTCCGATCACTGGTACTATTGTTTTCCGTTCCATGACCAGTTGTCAGAGCACAAGATCTGTAATCAATAAATAAAGAGCGAAAATAGAAAAAAAAACCAAAAAAGGAATCGCAAAGATTTAGCAGATTGAGTTTGTGATTTCAAACAATTTTTTGCGTATTGAAACAATTTTGTACATAACTGTAACTTCTTTAACATAATATTCTTTCTGTATTTTCAGGTGCTGTAAGCAAAGCAATGCTTTCAAAATGTGGGGAGTCATTGCAAGCAGAATGCACTCAGCGGGGTAGATAAATATTTTTATCTCATTGTTTTTTAAAAAATAATTTTTCTTTGCCATCTCAAAGATGTTTTCTTATATGTTATCTACGAACATATTCTTTTTATCAGCTAGTATTGTATATCTTATTAGCACATCTTATTGTTAAAAATTTGCGCTTAAGTAGTGCAAATCAAAATGTCTTATCTGCACATGAAAGAAAGGATGACTAGAACAGTGCTGATGACAGACAAGACAAAGGTACGTTTTATTGCAAGACCAGCAAACCTGGCATCCTTGAGTGTCATGATATGTAAGGCGTGCCAGGAAAACCAGTCGCATGTCAGGGAAGTAGATTTTGAGCTAGAGCCGTCTAAAGCCACAAAATCTTGATTTTAAACTTTTTGAGATTTCAAGAAAAACTGAATCTTTTATCTTCAGTCTACATGCTCATTAAATTTTAGAAGGAAATTCCATCTCTAAATACTTCAGTTTGGTTATTTGAACAACTTCATCCAACTAATTCCTCTTCACAGCTAACTTGCAGCCATTTCAAACGGCTTGCTGGCTTGTCATGAGACTTGTGTCTTTGTTTTCTTCTTGAATTGTATTGAATGGGATATCAAATTGATGGTCTATGTATACGCTACAAAATAAAGAAAAGTGCGCATAAAGAACAAAACTATGCGTACTTAGTGCGTGGTGGCTAATTCCACAAGACAAAAAAAAATGTTCTTCAATGAACCATGCAAAATTAACACTAAAAGTGCATAAATTCAAAGGAATATACCATTTATACTGCATAAATATTTTATATATATTTTTTATTTATAATGATAATAGTAATAATAATAATGATAATAATTATAATAATATATAATAATAATAATAATAGTAATAATAATAATAATAATATTAATAATAATAATAATGATAATAATAATAATAATAATAATAATAATAATAATAGTAATAATAATAATAACAATAATAATAATAATAATAATAATAATAATAATATGACATTTATAGAGCGCCTATCCACGGTCGTGACTATGCTCTTAGTGCTTTACAAACTGCCTGTTAGGTGTCACGTTACAATTTTCCAGAGACAATCATTGTCTACAACCAGGGGAACCTCCGAGCTGTACATCCATCTCCAATAGGATAAGGTAGGTGTAGTTACCCAAGGACACAACATAATGGTACCAGCAGGAATCAAGCCCAATGACTTATCACTGGAGTCACCATGCCTGTGTAGGAATTAATTTGGAATTTCTCTCGGACAGTGGCCTTGAGGCCTACTCTTTTTGATATCCAACTGCCAAGGGTTCAATTCCACTTACTTAGTATCATCAGTGAATAGCTTCCAAACAGAAAATGGTCCGTCAATTTTGCTTTTCATTTGACTCAAACCTGCAGGGTTTTGTTTCTTTTTCAATTTAAGAGTCATCTGTTTCTCTATGCCACTAGGGAGTGACAACTGAGCAGAATTGACGAGATAAATTTTCACCTTTTATGGGTGTCGAACCCGAGACCTTTGGCTTGAGAGGCCACATACGCCTCCAATATAAATTTCTTTAGAGAATTCATGAATATGTGTGCCTTCATTCATTCATTCATTCATTCATTCCCAATAAACTTGACGGCGGTCAGTGACTCCAAAAAATTCCAATCGAAAGCTAAATTAAACATTCATTTGAGCTTGCTCACATTCTTATAAGCAGTGTACAGATTGAATGAGCTTTTTAAACCTTACTCTTTTTTTATTTTGTTTTATAATTCTTTTACTGCCACAATATATTTAGCTAGTATAACAGTTTTGTAGCAATTCACAACAGCTTCTTGCCAAGACTTTGTTGACATGTTCTGTTTACAAAACTGAAGTCAAACTATTATCTTTTTTGTCAGAAAGAAACTAAATATCATGAAAATGAGTTAAATATTAAATCTGAAATCCAAATGAGAGAAGAAATAAAGCAAATCTGATGTACTTTTTTGATTGTGTATTTGCTAATCTCTCAGTCTGAGTCACAATTGGGCAAAATCTTAGCCTGATTTTTTAAGCCATTTTTCTTCTTTTTGGTAACCCCCACCATAGCAAACTTTATCACCCATATCTTAGGTACTAATAAAGCCTCCAGAAATAAAAAAGCATAATATTCTGCATATTTTAATTGTTTGGAATAATAGCACAGCTAAAATTTTATATTTTGAAAGTTGTGACTGATTTTCCTGGACTGCATCACATATTGTCCATTAAGCCATCCACTTCTTTTGTTGTTAGTGATTGTTTCATATTGTGTTGTCAAACCAAGAGATAAATTTATACTAATGTCTTATGGGGGAGGGGAGGAGGGACGATATATCACCACCGTCCAGGAAAACTAGTATATCAAAGACACATGACTTTTTTGACTGATACAATAATATGCTGTTTTGTTTTGTTGTTTTGTTATCCATATCACTTCATACTGCCTTAGCTGTGTTGGGATTCGGGTCCAAGGAGCTAGGAAAACCTCTGGATCACAAGAAATGAAGACAGGCAGATGATCAGTCTACCGTGCCTAATCTTTGTGGCATAATGAGCAATACATAAGGGGTATTACTCTATCTTAAGCCAGACAATAGTTGTTGTTGCCTTTGGTGGTATTGGCTCAATGAGAAAGACCAATGAGCCGATTAATCCCAGGGTGTACAATAACATACTGCATATTTTAATGTTCGACAGAGGGAAAACAGAAACCGATATTCCTCCAGCACGAGGCTAGTTAGATTTGCTAATGGAAATATTTGTGGTATAGCAAATACAAATTTTTTGATAAAATTGTCACACTACAGTTTTCCTTCACTGGAACGATATGAGAATTTTTCCCTTTGAGAGCTTTACATTGAAGTGTAATTTTGTATTCTTGCTCATGTAAAGAATGCTGACAACCTCAGCTTTCTCTAAGCAATGGATTTTTGTATGTGTTTAGTTTTCCTTGTTTCATATCAATTTGTTTTTGCAAATCAACACAAAAGAGTCTGAGCTGAAAGACGCAGGAGCTGTTGCAGTGCAAGTGACTGGACTAAAGTGTTCCTCAATAATTTTTGTCAACATGTCAAAGTATTCCCGCCACTGGGGTAGTGGCGTAAAAAAAATACTGTCTTTAGCAGATGAGGAAGGATTTACAAGTGTGGCTTTACCTGCCCTAGGAACTGGTAAGATAATTTATCCAAATTATTTTGGAAGGAAGCTGCCATAAAACACCAATTTGTAATATTAGTGATGAATGTATTGTAAAGCTTTCTGACTGTAGTGCAATCTGTGGATATGAGATGTGTTTAAAAGTTTTTAATTCCTTACTTAGCTTGTTGCAGTTTTCTCTCATAATTTTCTCATTCATGTTCCTGGGATAAAGAGACATCGTCCCTGCAGTTCCACTCTGTGCTTTATCTCCACTTTTCTAATGTTTGGAGTTAATTGTGTCAAGGGCCTCACAAATATATTTTCTATATCTCATGGGATTTTCACCAAGATATATGAAGCCAGTGTGGTTTTTTAGTAACTTAACAAGTTTCTGTTTTAGTCTTTATTGTACAGGAGTATTTTCGCTTTGAAATTCGGTTATCTCCAAACCAGGATTTATGGAGATGGATCTGAAAGGGACTGGGACGACGACACGTCTAAATAATTTTCGTTTAAATTGCACTTAGTGCATCTTTGGGACTATTGAAATGTATCGAGTTATTGAATGTTAGGAAAATTATTTGACTTAATGCAGGACTATTTCAAATGGATACTCGTAAAGCATGTGCTGGTGTTGGGTGTGGAAAATCAACAAATAGTTGTCCATGCTTTAGTTCATGAAAGTGAAAGTTATAGAGAGCTAAGTCTTAAACAGAAAGGAACTGGCACCAACAATAATAAAAATATTTTGCAGTAAACATCTTAAGATATTTTTCAAAATCTCTTTACAAATGTTTTTTGTGATTGTAATTTAATTCAATTTTTTTGTGTTAAAATTGCGTGATTGTTTTTTTTTTATCTGATTTTTTATTTATTTGACAGGTGCTAAACATGCTGATATTGGAAAACTCAAAGGAAGTATTTTAAAAGCAATTGAAAAATTTGGACATTCAAACCCTCAAAATGTAAAGGATGTGAGGTTGGTTGTATTTGGTGACAAGATTTACAAAGCTTTCAAGGATGGAGATGAAAGGTCTTCAAGAAAGACAAGTCAAGGTAATTATTTAGCCTCTGCTGGAAAAAACCAAACTTCCACCTCTTCTTTTCTCTTCACTCTATATCAGATCAAGTGTATTTTATGGAATTCAGTGCTTAAAATATCAAGCTTCACACTGGCCTCATTGATACACCCTGTGCTCTTTGGGCTATACTTTCTGCATGGCTATTTAGTCAGTCTTAAGAAACTACACCTAGGGAATAACTAAATGGGAAATGCCCTGTGGAAATTTGTTACTGTTTAACACACAGATTGAGATAAATGTTGTTAAAGTTGATGCCTTTGCCGGATTTATCACCAGGAAGAATGGATGACGAACATATCAGCCCATTACCTTGAGAATGTCTTGTTCCTGTTATAATTTTAAAAATTTTCCACAGAAAATGATTAAAAACATAGTTTACTGTGCACTTTACTTGCTAAAAACTTGTAATTTGAATTTTAAAAATTGATGTAGATATATTTATTTTAAAGATTGAAGAATATAATCTAGTCCTCTGCACAAATGTTCCTCGTAATTTCAGGGAGGAAAATAAACAAAAAAAAGTATGAGAGAGACATGGGAGGAAGGATAGAAAGGTGGGAGGGGGCCTTGTGGATCCTTCATAGCAGACTGTCATAACCTGTGAGAGGCGCAGCTTCTAAAACAAGAGAGGAGAAATGCTTTACAGAAGATAAAAATGTTTCTATCTTTAAAATTCTGAAGTTTTAAACAAAACTTGAAACATTGCTATTGTTATGACCCAAGCCTTGGAGGTCCCTATTTCCACCTCGTGAGGTGAGATGTCTCTGCCTCACAGAATGGGATGAAGGACATTCCAACAGGATATGCCTGCCTCACTGTGAGTCTACAGTTGCAGTCCTCACAGTCAGCCTCATATGCCCAATCCTGAGCGGGGTCAAAACAACCTCTTCATGTTGACTAAAACGTTTTTGGTCTGGGCCCAGGGTTTTCAACAATCTCTTTCAGTTTTTTATTATATTGTTCCTGGGCCCAGAGAGCTGTGACCTGTCTTCCTGGATGAATCTGTAAATAATAAGTTTTTGCATCCGGGAGGTGGAGTCCTATCCGTCTCAAGGAGTCCTCCAGATGGACTGCCTCTTTTGCAAGGCTACTGCCTTCTCATCGCCCTGGATCCTGACGGGGCTCAGAATCCAGAGAAATGAGACAGTTTTCCCCCTGAGGAAGAGGTTTTTTATCCTGTCCAGGATCCTTGTGATTTTGGAATCAGGGTTGTCAAACCGGTGTAAAGCCTTCAGACATGATAATGAATCAGATAGGATCAGGAACTTTCGACCGTGTGATCTCACAGCAAAATCATCTGCCATCTGCAATGCCGTGAATTCAGCCTTGAAGATTGATGCGTCGTTTGCCAGGTGTTTGGCAATGGACGCTGTACCTCTAGAAGAATCAAAGGCACAGCCTACAGAGTGTTATCTTATGACTCATCTGTGTAAATGCACGTAAAGCCTGTATATTGTTTCAAGTGTTATTTGCACAGTCTGTTTGTATGTGTGCGGATCTGTGTGTTGTTTCTCTAATGTAGCTAAGTGTATAGATTTATGTTGGATCTTTGCCTGATCCATGGTGGTGTCTAAAATCATAAAGCAAGCCTATTCTTAATGCAGTGAAGGGTTCTAAAATGTTATTTGTCATAATGATAAGTATTGTTAAAATTGATTTTATTTACACCCTTTTGCAGTGACTAGTCTTCCAGTGCCGCTTATTTCCAGCTCCATCAAATTCCAAATTGCCTTTCAAGATGCTGAAAATGGTCGTAAAGCCGATCATGACCTGAAAGAGCACTGTGAAAAAAAATACTCCAAAATCCCTGTGAATGAAGTTGGCACTAAAGACATATCAGACAAACAGGTATACTGATGTTGATGTTGTTTATTTATGAAACAATTTGCTATCAGACAAAATCTATTCAGAAAATAAAATTTCTTCAAAAATAGTTATTATAGTTGTAGTGATAATTGGTTAAGGGTTACATAATAAATCAATACCTACTTGACCTAACATGGGTCATGGAGCTGAGGTCAGCCAGGGGTCTATTTAGGTCTGAAAAAACAGCGAAAGAAAATATTAGTGAAAAAGAAGAGTCAATTGTCTCAAATTGAATGTATAAGCTATGGTTTTCTAATCATTTTTGTACACTGAATACGTTTTGTTTAGCGAAATTTCTCTAAAACCAATAGCTTGTCAGATATCAATTGATAATTCAAGGATTATTTGCTGTTTCACTCCAATCAAAGCAAACTGGAAAACCCCATATGTGAGGACAAGTCAAGTTGTTACCTCAGAGCTGTGCAATTGTGGGGTTTTCTGGTTTGTTTTGATTTGATGGAAATTGTATATCTATGGAAATAATCCCTTAATTATCAATTGATCTCTAACAAACTATTGGTTTTAGAGAAATTTGACAAGCTGAAACGTGATCAACTGTATAAAAATGATTTTAAAAACATTGCATATGTATTCAATTTGAGACAAATCACTCCCTCTTCTTATTTCTTACTAAAATTTTCTTCCGCTTTTTTTTTCTTTCACACCTAAATAGACCCCTGGCTGACCTTAACTACACAGCCTGTGTTAGGTCTTGTAGATCAATACATATACCTTTGTATCATCTTGTACTCCTTAACCAATAAGTAAAAGGTTTTAAGAGACATCACCATATTTATACTTTTTTTTTATTTTTGATAAAAGCATAACTTAGTGTTTGCCTATTTTCATTAAGACTTGATTATGTTTTTTGAAAAAAAAAAAAAAAAAAAAAATCTAATGTGCTTTCATCAGTTCAATACTGATACTGAGATCAAAATATTTAGCTAACTAGCACATTTTTTTCCATTGCTCAGAGAAATCACTAGCAGGTTCAAATATGGTATTTTCCTTATTTTAATCTTTGACAAACACAAGACAAAGTTGTATAACAGATCTCTTGAAACCTAGAACTTCAAGAAATAGATAGAATAATTTGATAAGTATTTTGAAAGTTAAAGGTTGATTTTATTCTTCCAGCTAAAGCATTTAGTTGCTGAAGGTCTCAAAAGGGCAGTAAAGGTCACTGTGATGAAAGAGACGGATGTCATCATTTTGGAAACTTTTGAAAACCTAACAGCTGTGTTAGAGATGAAAGACGTTATTCATAAAATAGTTAGTGATTTGAAGGAAAGAGAATATCGCAGCAAGCTGCACGCCATTGACACAGCTTTCAAATGGCAGTTCATGAAAAAAGAAAAATGGTTGGATTTCAAAGCAGAGTGAGTACCCTTGGTTTCAGTGATTTAGGCTTGAATTTAGTTTTATTTCTTCATAATTGTAGTGATGATGTATTTGAAGACTCTCCAGGTGTTTGTCTTGCAGTTTTGTCCTGGGAAAAAATGACTTCTCTTCCTCTTCTATCCACACCTTCTCCTCCTCTTCCTCTCCCTTTTGTCTCCCTCCATTTGTGCCATCACCATTATTACCCTTCCTCTTTTCTCCTCGTCCCCCTTACCAGAAGAACTCTGCCTCCTTCTCCTGTTTTACTATTAGCATAAAGAACTTCTGTTCTCCTCTTTATTTTCCTCCTCTAACACCACCACTCCCTCCTCTACCAACATTACATCATCACCCTCTCCCTTCTATAAAAAATAAAAAAGTAAAGCTAATTCAACACCCTTTTCAATGATGGTTTTCAATTTGAAATTGATCAATGAATGCATTCTTGTATTTTTTTATGAATTTTTCCCCCAACCCAAACAATCTGAGGAGCTAATGATAATGGAGGAGATTTTATTTTATTCAATTGAAAAATGGCATACTTTTAGCTAGTTTTGTTCTTGAAGGAAGGAAATGGATGTCAGGAATAGTTATTTTCAGAACATCTGGGGATTCAAAGTATTTCCTAGCCGTATGATGATATTTACAGTCGGCTGATTATTTTGGCCCTGATTGGAAGTTTTATTCTGGTCACATTGTTTTTGGCCGGTTAAGTCGGCCCGTGATACTTGTAGGTTTAAATATATGCAGGGGGGGAGAGAGCCTGACAGACCCGAGTGGTGGTAAAGGTTGATGGCTTTGATGGTAACTGCTTGGGTGGACAAAAATTATAAATGGATGAATTTATTGGATTAAATAACTGTAAAAATGATCAAATTGGACGTTTTTTTTAAATCAGTGATAATAATTTATTTTTATTTTTAAAGTTAAGTTATGTTTTTTGAATTGAACTTTGAAATATTTTTCTTAAATTATTTTTTTGTTGAAGTAGAGAAAAAGAAGTTCAATGATTAGAAATATGAATATTCTGTCTTATCTTTTCAGTGACCAGCATTCAACTTGAGTGTTGTTCTTGAAGTTATCTTTTTGAACCACTCACAAAATAAGTTTCCGTTGGAATTTTTTTTTTGTCTTCTTTTTTCAGACACAATCTTCAGATTGAAGAGGCTTATACCAGTAAAAAGAAAACCTCTGTGGATATAGAGGACTCTGAGGGCCGAAAATACAAGATTGACTTCCAATCTATGAAAGAATTCAAGTATAGTAAAAGTAGTAACTCCATGAAGGAAGTCAGCACTATCAACAGATTTCACTTAGCAGCAAGTAAGCTGTTTTTATAATAATGATTTGATTTGATCGATATAACTTCCCCTTTCTATGAAAACTTCCTCCCAAATGCGGTCTCCAAGTGTCACATTCAATTCTGAGCTACTATTTTTGAATATTTGACACTTGCAGTAGTCGAATCTTACAAATACCTTTCAAAAGTTTTTCTCCTACACTCACAGATTAAAAGACACTCAATGATGACAGCTATTGGAGATGACACTTTCTCCTAAACCAGTTTTTGCTACTTCAGTGTGGAGAAAATTTGTGTGTGTGTGTGTGTGTGTGTGTGTGTGTGTGTGTGTGTGTGTGTGTGTGTGTGTGTGTGTGTGTGTGT
>JBCIKM010389841.1:0-10847 GCA_039654465.1 Melibe viridis
TTACAAAAGTAAAGGAACAAATGGCCGTTCCCGGAAGCTTGCATAACCTGGCAACGGTTCGGGAATTCCCGAAAAACTGGGTAAGGTCAATTGCCAATACTTTCTTTAAACACAAAGATATACATAAATGGACAAAAGTCACAGAAGAAAGGGATCCATGTAAAATACTATCACGATGTGTTTTGCATAGAAATAAATACATTCGGGAATAACGAGACCTCAGAAATAACCAGACATTTAGTCTGGAACGGAGGGTCTCGCTATAAAACCAATTTTTACTGTAATGTGGTAACCAATATTTCAATAAATCTTTCTATGATTATAATAATCATCACAAATGTTTTTTTTATATTCAACAACACTTGGAAAAACAATAGGATTTTCTTAGGATTCCGTTATTTTGTGGTCAGTAGTATAAATTAGGTACTATTTAGACACTGATTACCTCCGTTCTTCTTGCCTTCCTCTATAAAATCAGCTGCCGAAAGAAAATACTTGGATAAATCACAGTTGATAAAATCTGTAGCTTCAATGCCCAGGAACTTAATACCGGCTCGTTGATACATTACATGGTTGGTGTTGACATGGAAAGCATCTTTACCCAGCGCTGCATTCAAAACATGACTGATTTCAAGCCTTTTCATGCAGCCGACACTTTTAGCAGAGTCTCTGAAAGGTAACAATAAAACAAAACAGTTGCACTAAAAGTGAGAAAATAATCTGGGACCCACATTAAAAAGTCGCCAATGTGGAAGGCTCAAAACCCACTGACTTATTTTTTCAATAATTTTTTAATTGAAGTAAAACAAAGTTTGTGTATGATACTGTAGAACTGCAAAGAAAACTATTGATAAATTAGTCTGCAGCTAGCATTAAGCTAAATCTTAGGCTGTATATGTTGTTTACCTTACTCCCAGTTGAGAATTTGAATTACTAACAAAAAACTTAGTTAACAAAAAACATCCACTTTTTTTTTCTTGCACACATTTAGGAATGGTTCAATTTTTCTTGTTCCTTTCGTCAGTGATGGAACTTACACTAGAAGTAATACACTTTATCTCAGAATTTTAGATAAACAAATCACCAAATTAAAAGGAAGGTCATGGAGATCACAAAATGGAGTATCTAAAACAAACAACAAAAATAAACAAAATAGATACGCATAAATAATTATCTAACTAACCCTTCCCCAACAAAAATGTTTTCCACAACTTCATCATAAGGGGAACTGGGAAGGAGTACAAATCCCCCAGTTTGCGCTGTGATAATGTTTTCTAATTCTTCAACTGTGCACGGTCTCTTCTCATCAAGTGGATTCATTTCAACTTCGGCTATGTAGGTGTTACTATCACAAAAGTAAAACACTGTAACAATATGCAGAAATTGTTATGTACTCGTCAAACTAACAGTAAAGGGTTGAAAATTGGTAGATTGAGCTGTGACTTTCCACATCTTTTCAATCTTCTTAGAACAGAGAAAAGGGATGTAAAACCCAGGGCAGAGAAAAAGAAAGCGAAAGTGTGAGTGGAAATTCCCAGTTTTCAGGTGCAACTTCAAATCTCTTCGTTCATCTTGTATTAATTTATCTTATTTGTAATTGGTCAATATTTGACAATTTGATGCTGAGAGAAACTGGAAGTTTTCTCCGTTTTTATTTTGTTAGTTTTTTTTCTGGGTTTTTTATATTGGGGATGGGGATGTATTTTATTACATTTGAATTTCATTTTTTTAATTTTTCAACAGTCTCTTCCTTTTTTCGTCATCAAATCGTAATTTAAGTTGTCACTTGTCAGCTGTTCGTGAAAGGTTCTACTACTCAACGATACAAGAAAAATATTAAATGAAAAGGCTTTTGTTGCTGCGCGAGGTGACCAAGTGTAATGTCTCTTAAAATGAAACCACCCCGAACTCGGCCCGAATCCAAAGCCCGCACACATTTTCTTGGAACTGAAGATATCATTGGAAGAGAAATGTGTTGGACAATACTTTTCAGAGCCACTCGCTATTAATGAGTCCGACTTTGTGATTAAATTGTTTTTAACATCGGTAAACTGTTTGATTTTTGATTTTTTTGGAAGAGAGTGGCCATAGTTGCATGGTTTATGGAATTAGTCATAGACTAACTTTTTGCAATATTTTGAAACCTGCTAGATCATCCGTAAAGAATGGGGCAAAAGAAATTCTTGACCTAAACTTGATTACTACGAGCTCAAGTTCATGGATTCGATGCGGAAAGATCTTACCCAGTTGTTAAAACACTCTTGCTTGATGGCAGTTAGACATGTTAATCACATCTGTGTCAGCAATTTTTACACCTCTGTCCTTGGAGCCACTTTGATCCCTCTCACACTTGTTTTTCATTGAGAATATTGTTGTCTATACTTTGTTTCAGTCAGCCCTCCATCTGCACGTCAGTTTTGTGTGTGTGTTTTTTTTTTTTTCAACCAGGACAGGTTTTCAGTTTCGAAGCGGCTAGCCGTACTTGAGGACGGCTCCAGACCCTAAAGGACAACCAAGCCTACAGGTGTGTATACGACCCTTTGACAGAAGTCAAATTTCCCCTTGATAATGGAATTATTGTGATTAATATCATTTATTATGCCCTGTGCTAAATCAGCTCATTGGTCTTTCTGAATAAGCATATACCACCAAAGGCAACAAGGTGAAAATAAACAGAAAATAGTGTAGGCACATTGCGGAGGTGAGCCAAGCCAAAGAAATAAAGGAAAAAGCAGTTAGTCATCAGAGAAGGGAATTGAGCCCAGGACCTGCTACAGCACTGATTCGGCGGGCCATTGCCAGGACAGTGGACTTACGAACTGAGCCATCCGCCACTGTGAGTTGGTTACAGATTATCTTTTTGATTGCCAAGGCGAGTAATGGAATATGTACCAAAATGAAACAGATCTACAACTCTAATATAAATCATCATTGCGATCTAAAGGTCTTTGGTTCAAGTCCTCAAGGCTGTAAACCATAAACCATAAATCTGCCTCACATGGCCGTTTGGAGAAAGTATTTTTCTTGAATTACTAATTGCAGTGGGTTTGAAAAAAATATTGACCTTACAAATACCTTAAAAAGCAATGAAAAGTGATGCCTGTGGTAGACACTGTTAGAGGGGACTTCTTTATTTTAACAACAAGTCTTTTTTTTTTCAGGTTAAAGACCACTACAACCCACATCGGGACCTATCTTGTCAGCTTTTTTTATTGCTATGAGGCATCAAGAAAAAAATGTCCGACACACAAGTCAAATGCATGTTTTGTCATGAAACTTTTCAATCAGAAAAACAATTGTCTGATCATGGATGTAATGGAGGCCAAGATTTAGTGAAGGATGTTTCACAACAGAGTATAGAAATTTGTGCACAAGGTGTTACTTCACCTATTGTCACTGAACTTATGTCTTTCAATGATCAAGCCTTATTAGTGCTAAATCATATGGATCATTTCCAAACTAAAAATAGAAAGGATAGTCCAGAAAAAAACAATATGCTAAACGATATGTCTAAAGTCGAACCTAAGAAAAGGTCTTCCATTGAGTTAAAAAGAGATGTTAGCTCTCCGGGAAAAGACAGCCAAGCTGAGCTGCTGCAATCAAAAGTTACAATGTGCCCTGTGTGCAAAGTACCTGTTTCAGGACACAAAAATTTTCAACAGCATTTGAAAGGGGATAAACATAGAAAACAAATGGAAAGAAAAGAGTTATTATTGTCTGTTAATACTAACCTTGATTGCTCTACTGATTTGGAAGAAACTGCTCCAAAAGTTTCATGTGATAGTGATAGTAAAAAAATATCTACACCAACTCAATGCTCATTCGCAAATTTTGAGCATCCAGCGCGGGTGCTTTCAAATCAAGCAAAGGCATCAGTAAATAAGGAAGAAGGCATTACTGATTGTGATGTGAAAATGAGTCTAGCTGATATGCAAGACGCCAATCTGGGTGACTACGATACCACTATTTTGAATAACACCCTAATGGAAAATTCAGATAAAGAAAATCATTTGAAGAGTAAGGGGATTGATTTGCAGATTGGTATTTCCCATTTTGATTTGGACCCTTCAAGCTCGTTTGAAACAAATGACCCTCAACCTTCTCAAATATTTCAAAGTATGACTGACAACTCTCTTCAGTCTGTGTTTCCGAACCAGAACAAGATGACACCAGGGGATCAAGTTTCTTCCACTCATCAAGAGGAACGAGAAGACAGAGTATATGAATTTGATGGTAAAAGAGGCGTCTGCCATCTTTGCGATGGGGTTCAGTTGACGTCCAGGATTCTTGCTCTTCAACACATTAATGGTAGACAACACAAAAAGAAGTTGGAAATGCTAAAGCAGAGCCAAGCCCTATTAAGGGCTCCACAAAAATCTGAGCAGGGAATTGCAACAAATGATCAAGCTAATGTTAATGAGCCAGCTTACAGGGCCTATGATTTTGATGGGAATACCAGGTTTTGCCATGCTTGCAATATTGAATTAACCTCTCGTCCCCATGCATTTGAGCATCTTAAGGGAAAGCAGCACAGACGGAATATGGAGAGACGAGAATTAAGTACTTCTTATCCTCTGGAATGTGACATTTGCAAAAAATATTTTAATGGGCGGGAATCAGCTGCTCAACACTTTCAGTCTAAAAAGCATGAACTGCAATGCAGTCTTCACGCATCACCAGAAATTCATGGCAAAATAATTACTCAAAATGGTTTGACTTGGTATGTGTGTGAAATTTGTAAAAAGCCTCTGAATACGATGGATCAGCTAAATATTCACAAACTAAGTCATCAATCTCATTACACCTCTGATAGTCATGAAGTTGTTGTTGGAAAGACTGATTCAAACAAGCACTCAAGGGTTGATATGTTTCCTGCTGAGTCAGCTCTTAAAGAAGACAGCATTCCTAATTCTGCAGCTGCTGTTGAACAACTTCAGGGGCTTCTACAATTTGGACAGAATCTTGTTGTCAACACTCAAGTTTCTCCGAACTATAAGAGGATGCAGCAGTCAGCTTCTCAGAGAGAAAATGAGGTCTCGTTGACAAATAGGAATGCTTCTTATTCAGACACAGAGAGTAAGTCAGTTTCGCACTTTCATGAAAACAATGGCAGTTCACTTCAAGGCAATTATTTAAATGCCAGCAGTCATCCTGAGATAACAAGAAGTATGACACGAGCAGGCGATTTTGTGCGTTTTGCAGGCAGCAGAGATAGTCCTTACATAGAGACAGATGCGCCCAGGTTTCAAACTGTATCGAATACTATTAGTACTAGAATTAGTCATGAAGCTATTGAAAACGTTGAAAGAAGCACGATGAGAATTCAAAGAAGTGACAGTAACTCTTCCAACAAATCTGCTAGTTCGGGAGAATTTTCAGATTCAGGACTCCATTCTGATGATTCAACAGTGCAAAATGATCATAATCTGCCAAGTGATCTTTTGTCTGCTTTTGCTAAAGTGACTATTGGACAAAGTTCAAGGGGAAAAAGATCAGCACGGGGGGCTTGTGCAAAGAAAACTGTCAGTCTGGAACCTACAGAGGAAGAGGAAAATTTGTCTGATTTTTTTGATGATGAGGATGATGATGAAAATGATAAGAATGACGACACCATCATGAACATCAAGGGTGAAGAAGGCCAAGATGTGAGAAACCAAGAATCAATGTTGGAAAATTTGCATTTTATTCCTACTGAGGCTCAAAAGGTGAAAACTAAGAGAAGAAATTATTGTGAAGTTTGTAACAAACAAATGAATGCTAACAAAAGTTTTAGAGATCATATAGAAGGAAAGACACACCAATGGAACTTGTCCAAACTGAAGGCCCCTCCACCAGTACAGGACCCTGTTATTAAAGATTCTGACTCATACTCAGAAATGTGTGACTTATTATACATGGTCGACTCTTATCCCCGTGCTTACCAAGTGGACTTGGCAAGGAAAGCCATGGCCTCAGACTGTGTTGTTTACCTGCCTACAGGTAAGATATCACTGTGTTTTATGGAACTTTTTAAAATTAAACTCCAATGAAAAGTTTTTAGAAAGTAGTGTAAAATTAGCTGAGATAGAAACAAATTTAATTGGAACTTGCATTGTATGTTTGATTTACCCAGAATCCTTTCTAATCAATGCTCTGTTTTCACTATGTAAGGACAAAATAGATACCTACCCTGCTGGGGGGGAATCCATTCAAAGGAGAATACAAAACTGACATGTTCAATTAGTGAATTGTTATTGTTAAACCATTCTTTTTTTTTTTTTCAGATAGTTATTCAGTATCTTTGGTAGAACTGAGCTTTGGATATGGTAAAAAATCTCCCACTAAAGCTCATTTCTTGTCATATATTTATTCATCTTGAGAGTTGGCATTGGGATTTTGAAGAAATACACCTTAAGTGAGGATGTAGAACATCCGTGACCTTTGCCTGTTAATAACCAACTTGATTTTGGACGGTCTTCAGAATGATTTTATTTTCTAGAAACATCAAAGTTGTTTAGCTTAACTTACTCTTTTATCTCGGGCTAAATGCCTTTTGACATGCAGGCCCCAAATCAATTATAACTAAAGTCTTTCTCATCCACGGAGACTGTTTGGCCAGTTTTTAAATGAATCTTTCTAATTTTGCAAGCGTATTAATATCAATTGTTCATTCCTCATCAGCCCCAAACCAAACACTGTTTCTTGCTGCATGTAAATACATTTTTTTTTTTCTCTATCTTTGAATGGAAAATGTGACCCAGGGTATGTTAGCTTATTTTCATATTCAATTATATTTTACACAATCCATTCCTGCTTAGATTTGTTTCATTATTCTCTACATTTAAGGCACCGGTAAAACAATGGTGGCAGTTCTCACAATGGCCCTGATGCTGAAAATAAACCCTCGTCGACCAGTCATATTTCTGGTAGACAAAGTCTTGCTGGTAATTCAGCAAGCCCGTTACATCAAGACGGAATTCGAGGGCAAAAAGTTTAAAAGGTGAGATATCCATATTATTAAGTGGTATGAGAGCTGGGTCAGGGTTGCTGGGTTTTTTTTTAATCAATGTCAGTGATTTATTAAAACACATGTATTTTTTAACCAGCTGGACTAATTTCTCAAAATTGAACAAAAAGAAAAGAAAACAATCTGCAGTTTTATTTCTTTTACACGATGGTTGAAAATTAAATTTAGGTTCAAGTTATTTGACAACTGATTCATACCTGAGTCATGTCTCACTTTCAGGCCTTCAGATTTAAATACGATTTTGAAGCCAACCTTTAAAATTACTCATGTCCCTTTAAAAAATGATCATCCACTGGAATGACCACTCTTCTGCTGCATTACTTGTGTCTTCGTCTTATTTGTCACTGATTCATTATCTTCCTCAAAACCTTTCTATATGCATCACATCTCTGTAACAACCACTTTGGACTAGCTGTGTTCTTCTGATGTTGCTTTGGACATACTTGACAGTACTTCAAGTGTTTGTGCATACTGGATCTGAAAGGTTGATTCTGAATGAACTTTGATGCAGAGTATGAATTATAGAGTTTACATCTTGAGAGCATCACATTCACACAACTATGACACATATTGTGTCACTTGGATCTAAAGAGATTTTTTTGTTTTGTTTTGTTTTCTGTGCACTCAACTAAGGGATTAGATTAGTGTGTAAATTCCACTCTCAAATAGTCAGCAGGAAAAAAAAAGAAAATTTGTATTTATCTGTGTTAAATGCCAAAATGTGAATGCTGTTTGTGTTAGACTGTCTCTATATTCTTGTGTTATAACCGTAAAATTGTTCTGGGTTATTCACAACTTAGTAGAAAAAAGTCAGTTGATGTTGTCTACACTTTGCAAAAGGTTGTACACCTAGTCCCTGAACTACTGATGCAACTCTGGCCCTGGAATCAAAATCATTTGAGATGAATCTTTGCAGGTGTCTCCATTCAGTTTTTTTATTGTGAATGTCTTTTTAAACACCTTTCTGACCTGAGAAAAGTACTCTCTCAAAACTGTGCATTCTAGAGCTGGCCAGTTACAAGTATCCTCCGATTGTGATTTTGCAGTGTAATATTTATTTCATTTCAAGTAGACTTAGTTATTATTATGATTATCATTGTAGACAGCATGCGTTTGTTTGGGGGTTTTTTAACATGCTATTTGTGTCTCAAGTACTCACTTACAATGTCTTTGTTCCCTCTTTCTCTTGAATTTCAAATTGTCCAGAGCTTCTTTGCAGGAAGGGAATAATGACTTAGTGGATAGAGAGCTTACCCTGGCCTTTGTATGTGGGGATTTGCTATACACCAGCCTCAATCTACGGCTGTGGCAGCATGATATAATCGTAACCACTGTTGGTGGGTAATAGTTTACTCTCTATTATTTTCTTGCACGTTAGATTTTAAAAATTTTTTTAATTTCTTATTTGATCAGTTAGATTAATTTTGCATATCTCGTAATTCTATCATCTTACTTTCCTCTGGGCTCCTCTATGACTCTCATGTGTCGTGGGGCCCTAAAAACTCCAAGAAACAAACAAACAAAACTACAAGTTTTTATTTAAGAATGTTAATACAAGATATCACATACTGCATCTCCTGGTGTCGACAGTTCCTCATGAAATTCAAACATCTTATGCTAAGACACAAAAGAGTTACAAGGAGGTAGCAATAAATATTTCTTTCGCTGGTGTTAGAAATATGACTGTTTTATTTTTTTCTTCTGTTTCTCATTCAGATTTTTGCATCAACATGCTGAAAAAGGAAAACATACGCTGGGAAAATTTCAGTTTAGCTGTATTTGATGAAGTTCATCATCACGTCAAAAAGCATCCTTTTAATCGTCTGACCCAGAAATATCACCATGAGATCAAGGATCCAGCTAGACGTCCAAAACTCTTGGGTTTATCTGCATCTCCTGCTGGAAAACTCTCTCTTGAGGATACTTACAACGTGCTTCAAGACTTGCTCCAAAGTCTGGGTATTGAGCTTTTCTATATTCTATAGCACTAAAAGGGTTTTACAACTTCTTTACTATTATGACCTGCTTTAATATTGTGAAGATTCTTTAAATTAAAAATAATGTAGAGAAGATATCAGTAGTAGTAAGGGAATAGGAGCATAAGGAGACACAGTAGTGAATCTATATGCAGAGGAAACAAGAGAGGCGTTTCTATACATAAAAAGGGGTGTGACTTGTATTGAATATTTCAAATAGCTTTCTCATGAGTGCATTTATTTTCTATGAAAAAAATACTTGGTACAATGTGATATGTGGACTTGTGCTCGCAAATGTCATTTCTTAATATTTTTACTTCTCCATTATTAAATCTATGGAGTAGTTTTTTAATTGCTGCCCTCTTATCAGAATGCCTTTAAAAAAGATCACGCTGTACCTAAGATCTTTCTTTTCGAGACAGAAACCCTGAAAATTATGCTTCTTCAGTTATATAAACAGACTCAAGAGACAGAGTATTACTGTTGACGTGCGTGTTCGACCAATCAATGATAGATTAAGTTCCAATGCGCCATGAATCTGAGTGTGATATAATCAAGGCAATTTTTCCATGTTTGGACTGAATCATGGATTCTGGGATTTTATTCCACAGTCTTATTGAGCTGGGAAAGAATGAATGCAAGTGGCAGTCTAGATTTGATGCTGATATATTATAATTTTCCCTTTTATTTCTCCTTGTATTGATTTTATGGTTACCAGCTTTGTATTTATTAATAGGTATATTGGTAAGATTAGCCATTCATATATTCATCTAATACTAATAACAACAGGATCTCTTTCACCTTAGGTAGTGTTTAAAAGAGGTGCAAATGCCTCCGGCCTAGGCCCTTATAATGAAATTTTAAATAGCTTTACCAAATCTTGTCAGACAAGCATGCAAGTTGGTCAGTAAGTGTCAAAAGAGAAAGAGCAGATAGCGTGGTCAAGAAAACTTTTATATATCTTTGGATAACCCTTTTTTTCAAACTCATCACTCACTCTCAGCCACACTTTTATCTTATCAAGCCCTTGAAAAATGGATTGGAAGGTCCACATTTTGAATCTGTTTTTGAGCTCAGTTAAAAAAATCATCCAGGACCTTTTCACAAAGCAGGTACAGGTGACCCAAATAAAAGAGACCACTCTGAATCTACGATAAAATCCCAGCCAATACACACATTACCCTGAAACTTTGCGGAAAGTGGGACCCAAAAGCTTTCTAAGATTATGCGGAACAAGAAGACTCTTCCCGTCTGTCACAGAGGAATTTCTGTCAGTTTTTTGGGGAGACAGGTTTCATGCCAATGGGTGTTGCTGTCAAGTTCTTTTGGATGTAGCTTTTTTTCTTGGTTTTTTTTTTCTTACAAAATATTGATGGGCTTTGTGCAGCTTTTCTTTGTCCGATGCTATGAATGACACGGCGTTCAACTAGTTGAACTTTTAGTTTCTGACGGCAACCCCGGTCGTCGGGGATAATAAATCATGATCTTACAGCTCGATGAGTCATCAGACACCGGCGGAGCTGCTCTGAGCGCCTTGGATTTTTTCCAGCAATTTTTGACAAATTTCGCTGATTTTAAACGACAATAACTCTTTTGTTGTTCAAAGTATCACTATTATTACTGCAGTTATAAATAAAGGAGAGTTTGAAGTCAAATATGATAGTTAATTTAGTTCCTGCAAACAAATATGTAGCACCTAATTTTTTAGTCAAAAGTCGCTCATATTAAAGAATCTTTCAGGTGATATGTTGGCAATTAAGTTTTTAAAATGACACTGTTTCCCGCCCAACATTTTTTTTAAAACTTTGTACACAGAAAGTATATAGACTTAATAATGTTGTCCTTAAAAATTAAATGCCTTCGAG
>JBCIKM010389945.1:0-10846 GCA_039654465.1 Melibe viridis
CTTGAAGGTGTTTTGAACTTTTAAAAAGTAATTGTTTATCATGATAACTGTATGCTATTGTGTTCTAAACTACCATTTTAAAGCGCCTTGAGCACAACTTCGTTGTGGTGGGGCGCTCTATAAATGTTATATATTATTATTATTATTATATATTTCCACAAGTATATTGATCGAAGGGGACAAAGATAAATGGAAGGGATACTTTTTATCAAGTAAGAAAAAATTTGTCCTGAGGAAGCTTTCCCGGTTACCTTGCTATGCTACTGAGGAATAGTTGGTGATTACCGAGACCAGATGGGACAAGAAAGTTTTACAAAGTTGAAAACTGTCAAGAAAATGTCAAAAATCATAGTTTTCATTTTGTGGATTTTTAAGAAATCTTGAATTTGCTATGTCAATGAAAAAGGTTTGATTGTCTTGTACCTTTTATATTTCTTACTTATTTTAAGGCTGTTGTTATTCCCTTCACCCTTTTTTGACATTAGACAAAGTGGTCTGGAGAATAATTTACAATTTTTAAACCATGAGTGAAAATCTATCAATATTTAAGTATTTAGTTTTTTAACACACATCGGTTAGTCAGTTAGTTAAAGTGCATTTGAGCTATTACTAAGGATTAGAGGAAAAAGGGTGTTCTGAATAACCACTCCCTGTCTTAGTTGAGTCTCTTGTCTTCTCAATGGTTTTGTTGTAAAGGCTGAGCTGGCAGGTCAGATCTTTGAGGAGATCAAGCACGACTTCCAGTGTCTTCGAGAATCCAAGCTGAGGATGGGCCAGGACCAGTTCAACGAAATGCTGATCAAATACGCCAGGAAAGCCTTGGAAGTGACTGTTGTTGTTGTCAAAGGTGATTGTGCATTCCTTTTTTTTTCTTGCTCATGTCACCATCTTACTTTGATGTTAAGCAGATGTGCATGTTTCATTTCCTGTAGATAGAAAAACACACTCTGTACTAAGTTGCAATTAAATATTTTGAGTTTAAGTGTCTGTCTTATTTTGGGCAGTGGTAACTGTTACTTCTTTCCACTTTCACTCTCAATCCAAATGATTGAAATTTTAAGTAAGAGTTTGAAAGCCATTTAAGAAGAGTCTAATTTTTAGCCCTAGCAAAGACTTAAATTGACTTTAGTATCGCAATGCTTAGTTAGTCTTTTCAAAGGAGTTCTCCTTGGTCTTCAAGAGCTTATGAATGTTTGTGATCTGCCATACTCTGAGGAAACAGTATCTACCTCTACCAGCTCAATCACAGCAGCTTTTTCAATAGACACTGCTAGGAGAAAATTCCTGGCTCTAGAGATAGAGGTATGAGATGTTAAGGGTTTTATTTTGTTATAAACCTATTGGTTAAACTTGTATAGTATGCATGTTGTCACATAGATGGCCATGTAGAATCGCACCAGTTCCCTCCCTTGCATGGTTTAAAGTCGCTGTTATATTTGTTATAAGGACGTATTTATAACTTTTGTAAAATATTTATCAAGTAGTATGTATTGATAAATTGATGCTGTGCCTATTCACGCCACAAACTGCGTGACAGCTTCATATCACATCCATGTGCAAAGACTTTGCAATATGTGGACGTGCCAGCTGAATGAATGCAGTGAGCTCAAAAAGATGAAATTACCATGCCTCAACTTAATGTAAGATGTAAACTCAGTAATCTTACTTTTGCTGAGATTGTGAAGTTTTTGACTCCCTGTAACTAGCCCAGTCTCGGCGAGACAGTCTGACGTCTCTTGCTTCCAGTCATTTGGAGGAAAGTGAATTCCTGTCAAGTTTAAGACGGCCTGCTGAGCGAAAGCGAGTAGAGTTATCGGGTAAATTTTGTGATTCTCACCACAAGTCAATTTCCTTCATCTGCACTGGGTTTTTATTCCCCCATTTTTTTTTTAATCTTTTTTAAGCAAATTAATATTCTTGTTTTCCATGTTTTCCAAACTGCTAATGCCTGATGACATTTCTTTGTTTATCCTTTGTGCTTTATTTTTAAGTTGAAGGATCATTTTTCTCCATGAAAAACAATTCTTTCATTGTTTTGAGTTCTAGACATTATTTCTCTTTTTATAGCTTTATCAGTACAAAAAAAAATTCACTCAAGTCTGTCTTGTTTTTCATAATTTGTTTATAATTCAGTTTTTCTCAATGAAATAAACACATACACACACAAAACACAATGCTTTTGTCTTTCTAGAAGATTCCTATTGACCCAAAGAATCAGTGAACTCATGTCAATGAACCCTTCACTACAATCTTCTGTTTGTGAAATGAATTTGGTGCATTGGACAGCATTTTATTGCATTCTAATCTAAGATGCAAGCGTTTGCGCATGCATTATTGTTTCTGCATTATACAAAGCATAGCTTTAGATTTTATTCACCTCTTATATTTGCAGTAATTCCCATTTTTCCCCACCTTTTTACACTTTGTTATTAACACTTTCTTTATTAGTTTTACTAAAAAGGACTTTTTCATCCAGTTCATAAAACTGTAAATCTAGTTTTCTTCTTTAATTGTCTCAAATATGGGAGGTGAAGGATAAAAAATGTCTCATGTGAAATGTGAAATAAACCAAAACAGTAAAACAAGATTTAATTTTTAGGCCACTTTCTATTATCACAAAATTTTATTTAAATGGGGTTAGTAGACATTGACCAGAATGCAAGATGACAACAGGCTTATTTTCTCTCTCAAAGCCAAGTAAAGCCTAGACTATGTCTGTTTGACGAAACCACATTTTAACTTCATACTTTAAATCTTAAAATGCTGCGCAACATCTCAAATGAAATTTAAAAAAAAGGGTAAAGTACATCAAATTCCAATCACGCTCCTATTGTTGCATGCTTATGGTGCTTAATAATGACATCTGAATCCAGCCAACAGCAGTATGAAAAGGCTTGCAGTCTGTCATAATTGGTTACGCTTGAGTACCTGATAAAGACAACCTGGTTTTTTAGTTTATTTTGGGATCATACACACCTGCTGTCTGATGCACTCTTGTTTCTGCTGCTTTTGCTCACCGTATGCTGCTGCTGCTCACACCCTCTTATTATAGAGCCGCACCAGGCTTTTATCATTAGTGAAAATAACTTCTTTTTTTTTTTCTTTTTTTTTTTTGTTCTCTTCTTTTTTTTCTCTCCAATTATTTATAGCTGTGAACAGGACTCGTATTTCACATTCTTTATAAAAGTTTCATACGTCTAGCACCCTCCCTTACTGCTTGGAATAAAATTGTACTTTAATGGCAATTTGTAGCAATTAGTTGAACCAGCTGTTGGTATAGCTGTGATGACTTATTTTGCTCTTTGCTTGCAAGCCAAATTGAAAGAAGATGATACTTTTAATCTAAGTACTTGTGACCTTAAACAATAACGGTAACTGCTTTCTACCAAAGAGGGAGAACTAAAACTTTGTCAGGCAAAGAAAGATGATACTGATCATGAATTTTCATTATTATATTACTGTTTTTATTATTATCAATAGTAGTTAAAGCAGTAGTAATGTGCTTCTCATTATTGTTCCGTTAAATCCGGTTGCTGACTTGACCCATGTGTGACATGTTGTGACAGT
This sequence comes from Melibe viridis, assembly GCA_039654465.1. Classification (NCBI taxonomy): domain Eukaryota; kingdom Metazoa; phylum Mollusca; class Gastropoda; order Nudibranchia; family Dendronotidae; genus Melibe; species Melibe viridis. The sequence goes on from JBCIKM010389945.1 coordinate 3,568, forward strand.
TTGGTAAGGAGATGGACAATAAACTAAGAGGTCCTGTGTGCACATTGCACACATTAAAGAACCCTTTGCAGTTAGAAATAAACAAAAAAAGAAGCCGACGGTCCAGCAAATTCTAACAAATTGGTTCACATATCCTCCAATTCGCTATGCAGGGTGTTCTAACAACGGCATAATCACCAACCAGTCATTGTAAGCCAGCAGAGCCTGCTGTTCTAATGGGGTTAAGCACTATACAAATGCTGTCTATTATTTTTTTTTTTTTAAATTGTTATTATTATTATTATTATTATTATTATTATTATTATCATCATCACCAGGAGGACAGGTGGCATTTTGGGGTATTTCGACTTCTTAAATATCAACTTAAAATCCACAATTAAAGCTTTTGTCAACACGAAATAAATTCCAAGAGATATTCCATCATAAGGGTCAAGTTGTGCATATTTGAAACAAGAAAAGGTCCTTCTTATTATAGAGAGAAAAAAACCCAAAACACTCAAAGCCCAAAGTAAAAGAAAAACTTTTACTCTTGTCACTCTAGTGAAGTTAAACTTAGTGTAAACGCCTTTTTTCTCTGATTGCCCAAGTGTCTACTAAAGCAATAAGTGTTCAAAGTTCTTTGTCTTAATTACAAGCTATCTACCTTTATTGGCGTTTAACTCAGTTTGCTGTCTTGTGCCTTCGTTACCGTTGGAACTGTCTCATGTTGGTTTGTTTGGGTTGTTTGTTTTATTGCAGTAGTTATCATTGACCATGTTTTGTTTCTTTGTTATTACCTTTGTTTACCATTATTTTTTATACCGCGGTTGTCTTCTGGGCTTTCAGTAGATCAGTCCATGAATTTTTCCTTCACTATTTACTTATAAATGTAGTGGCAAGTCAGCTTGTCAGTGTTAAACCTCTGATTGCTAGTGAAATTTTAATGTTGTGCTTGGTTACAATTACCTGTGGACTTAGATCCGAATCTGTTACTTTGTGTGCTGTGTCAAAAATGCAGCAATAAATGGCGAAAATAATGCACCAGATGATGCATGTAGGATCATTCCCGCTATCAGTAAATTGTGTCTTGATTGATCTCCCCTTCTAGTTTCTCCGACTCCGAGCTCCAATAGCAGCCTGTCCAGTCGCCAGGAAAAGTCCACAACCAAGACGAGCCCATCTGGTAATATTGCTGCCAAGGGGAGTCAAGGGGGTCGATTTGTGATGCCAGCCCAGCCTCCCACCAGGGAGCAGTGGATGCCAGATGATGCCACTGCAGTTTGTACCGTCTGCAAGATGGAACAGTTCAGCATGGTGAGAGTGCTACTTCACATGCAAACTTGGAACTACAAATTAGCCTGAGAGTGCAATAGTTTTAGATGTCTTTTCCTATCTGTCTTTTCATAACAGCTTTTCAATTATCTAATGTACGAAATCTTTGTCAAATTTGTTTTCTTTATGTTAATTGTATAATTATTCAAGAGATAGTAAGAATTTCTCAATTTTGGTAACAAAAATTAAAACAATACAATTTAAGATGTGTGTGTGTGTGTGTGTGTGTGATGACAGGAGGGAGATTTTGGCTTGGAGGGTGGTTCTATGCTAGTAGACATCCGTTGAAAATAAAGAGCAGTTCTGCTTGTTGACACGTTGTGCACTTTAAAGTGTCAGACTAGCACATGAGTGCTTAAAAGCTTATTCTGATAGTTGATGGACATCAATTGAAAGTAGAGAGCAGTTCAACTGTGCACTTTGAAGCTTCGGACTAGCACATGAGTGCTTAAAAGTCTTAATGTACCTGTGAGTTCAATGGACATCAATGGTTAAATAATTAAACTGTTAAACAGATTAAGTGAAATGTCAGAAACCTTGTGGTAATTAAATCTTGAAAATTTTTATTTCATCAAATCATGTAAGAAACTCAAAGCATTGGGCAAGTAAAGGAATATTTTTTTTTAGGCTAAAGACTGAACTCAGGCTAGCTGGGATGTTTGCCATATTAGCAGCAGTGTGAAGGATAGATCATTGTTGATTACAAAATTTAATCTTGTACTACTTCACCCGTGACCCCCATTGTCAGGATTTTGCATATTCATTTGGTGGCATCCTTGTTGAGTATTATCTTGTAATATATATTTTTCTTTTGTTTTACTTACAGTTTAATCGTCGTCACCACTGCCGTCGATGTGGGCGTGTGGTTTGTGCCGCCTGTTCCTCCAAGCAGACTGTTGTGTTTGGCGTTTTGAGTCGTACTTGCGACGAGTGCTATGAGCAGCTCAACAGTATTGGGTAAAGTTCATATTCACACACATGCACACGTACACAGGTGTATTCAATTTTGTCACCATCCAGGAAAACTGTAGTATGTTAAAGCGACTACTTTTCAGGAGGAGGAAAAAAAAAAAAAATTATTTCGACTGATAAAATAACAAACTTCATATTTTAAATGTCAAATAGAGGAAAACGAAAACAGAAATTCCTACAGCACAAATCTAGCTAGATTCACAAATGGAAATAATTGCAGTAAAGCAAATGCAAATTTTTAGAAAAAAATAACATACTGCAGTTTTCCTGGATGGCGTGGGAAAGAAATTCACCTAAAAAGCATTTACTTTTAATTTGTTTTCCTATAAAATCTTTTGTATCTATTGAAAACAGGAGCGTCATGAGGAAGAAAAAATTCATTGTTGACAGCTTTTATTTATATTCTTAAAGTGGTATCATTTTTATATAGAATTCAGAGTTTAGATGAGTACAGTAAGAAAATGAGAAAACAAATAAGAAAGAGCAGGATAAGACAAATCCTTGATAAAACATATCCCAAATTGTGCTGATAATCCTTTCATATATGCAGGGACGTGGGTTCTGAGGATGAGCACGAGATCTACAGCCAGCGGATCAAGGAACATCTATCTGGCACCTTGGGAGGAGGGGGCAGTCCTGGCCTCTCTCCCGCCCACACCCAAGGCCAGAGCAGTCAGGCCGCTGCCCCTCACTCCAAACTGAAACTGACCATGTCTGCTGCAATCCAGCACGCTGACCGGGCCTGGAGGCTTCATCCCAATTTGACAGCAACTGAAGACGTCAGGAACGAGTTTTATTATGAGCAGGTAGTAGAGCGAGCGGATAGTCATGGAAAAGCTAAAAACCAAAAAGCCTATATTGAATATTGTGTCCCTTCCATACGATTTTTAGTTAGTGCTACATCATTTGTTTGGTATGTTCAAGTTTAAGGCCAAGGCAGCACAGGTTGGTAATTCTTGAAAAATGTTGTTTGTTTTGTTTTGTTTTTTGGTCTTTGTTTATTTTGTGGGGTTTTTTTCATGTCTTTTTTTTTCTCTCTCTATGGGTTGTCTTATTTGGGTTTTTATTCTTTTTTTAAGGAACTAATATTTTGTTTTATGCTTCTGCCTTTTCTTCCCTTGTTAATTTTATGTGATTTGTTCATGCCAGTTTTTTGTCCTTAATTTCCAAACAACTCACATGACAAAAGTCACAGTGGAATGCACTGCTGAGTCATTCTCATTATTTCACCTGGGACTTTGTCATGCTTGTTGTCGTAAAAGATGTCAGAATGACCAGAATACTCTTGTCATAACAATATCTCTTTTAAGACAGTTATATTTGGTTTGACATTCCAGGCCCCGAGCGTGTCGCTGTGTATCTCCCTGCTCAGGCAGCACAACTCGAGGCTAGAAGCAGGCAAACTATTGCTGAGTCTGTGCGACATGTTGTCAACGCACTTGGTACCTGTGTCACCAGGTGTGCCCAACCCTGAGATTGACTACAGCCTCATCATATCGTAAGTTTTTGTCTCAACCTCTTCTGTTTTGCTGTCACAAATGATGTATGCTTTATTTTTTTTAAATGAGCTATCCGTACAGTTAAAGCTGTTTAACGTCTGTGTACTTATAATTTACAAATTTAATTTAAAGATTTTTTTCATTACAAAGTCATAATTCCTGTAATGATTTTTTGCACCTTGTCTCATATTTAGTAAGTTCACGAGTCTGTATCACTTTTAGTTTATTTCATTTTTTATTTCTTCCTTTGTTATAGTCTAGGAAAAAAGTGCCTAACATTATTGGTTTCATTTTTTTTTTTCACTCTTTTTATATTTTATAATAAGTACCTAAAACTGGCCATATAGTTACCTTTCACACATGCTAGAAACCACTGCTCACCAAGAACCCGGCCTCAGTCCCTGAATAATTCAAGCGGTTTCAATATTTCACTGTTACTCAAATATAAATTTGTTGCCAGGACCATGAGACAGCTGTTGTTTCAAGCCAAGTTTGACTTCCTCCAATCTGTCGACTCCTCCATGCTGGGTCAATGCGACATGTACTTGACCCGTGTTGACCTCCTGCGAACCATGGTGGAGGCCAACTACAAAGACCTGCCCACCATCAAAGAATTGACCAAGCAGGATTCCGTCAGGTCTGTAGTGTCCCGTTTCACAATTTTCTCTCCTCTGACACTGTTAGGGCTCTCCCCAAGGTATCATAATTTTGTTGATGAAAACATTTTGTTCTTTGGGTTATGAATATTGTTTTTGATAATGATAATAATAGTAGTGTTTTGTTTTGTTATCCATATCCCTTCATACGGTGTAAGCAGTGTCGGGATCCAGCTCCATGGAGCTGCGAAGAGCTCTGGATCACAAGAAATGAAGACAGGCAGAGGATTGGGTCACCGTGCGTATAATAATAGTAGTAATGATAATAATAATATTTCTTTATTGTCCTTAAATGATGGCAATTTTTCTATTTTTATAGCACATTTTCTATAAATAAATAGCTCAATGCGCTTTACAGAATTTATAAGAATATTAACATTCACTCTGCAACCTGCATACTTAATTAAAAATTTTAAAGAGAAACAATAGTACAAATCTATTATAAATTTTCCGACTGTCCGTCTGTGTGTTACTGAACTCCTCCGCTCAGAGACAAAGGATTTTGACAATTAAGATGTCAAATCAATGTTTATGGGTATTTTCATTTTAAATACGACAAGGATAACTTCACAAATCAATATTTCCCATTTAAGTAGGGACAAAGAGACATTACCTGGGGGCCATTTAAAGTCACTGCGAGACGTGACTCGTGCACACATGAACAAGAGAGAGAGGCGGGCGACACAACTTTTAAGGAAGGGGGGGGGGGAATCAAGCGGTTGGTAGTAAACCTATTGTCTTTTATCTTGGGAAGTGAGTTGTAGTAACGGATTTACTTGCCGCCATTTGTGAATCGCGACGCCTCACTTGCACCTGTTTGGTGACAGGCATTAGGAGCTTTCATTTGCGTTGTCACGTTCATGGCGAGTGGTGGGACTGTGCTTTTTTACCTGGATGGAGGAGGGGGAGACAGGGTGGGTAATAATTGAGTGGAAATAAGATGGAAAAAGAATAGAGGACATGTGCAATATTATTACTGAACGGGTGGTGATGGATAGAAGACTTTTGGGTTTTCTCTCCTGAGCAATCTTCGCAAATTAGGTCTCATATCAAAACTCTCACTTCGAGGAATGTCTTTTGATATGGATAACTTTAACAAATATTTTCCCCCACATTAGTAGCATAGTAGAGAGACAATGAAAAAGACGCCGCGCGAAAAGGGGCTGCTGGCGACTTGGATGAAGGTAGGGATGGGAGGAGTGGGGTGGTTTGGAGGAATTGCGGCATGAGGGAAAATCAGAACATAGTTGAGTAATGCAGCCGAGGCTGCTACGGGTTTCTTGTTCATTTAAAAGCTACTAAAAATAAAGATAATATACTGCACTAAATACATGGTGACATATGACTCTTCTGATAATTACAGTTACGTCATCCTTCCATCCATCCATCCATCCAGCCATCCATCCATCCATCCATCCACATGCAAACACTCACACACACACACTCACTCACACACACAAATAAATGCATTCTTATTTTATTACTTTTTACTCATGGCCTTTATTTCCGACTATTATGTCTTATCGTATTCCAACTCTTCTACAAATGTGTGCCACTTTTAAATCTTTTTACATAAACTGATAGCTGTGGCTTGTAGAATTTCCATTTGAATATGTGTAATTGCCCCAGTCTAGTCAGAGAGATCCACCATTTCTCCACCAACTCTGTAATTAGTCACAGCAGAAATTTTGTCAGACATTTTAAAAATGCATTTTTACTATAGATTCACATACTATATCTGATTCTGAGCAGGCGCCTGAGAGACAAACTAATTGCAGACGAGCGCCTGTCCCTGGCCATGGAAGTGTCGACTAAATGTGGCCTTGACCCTTCAGGTGTATGGAGTGCCATGGGCTATGCTTGTCTCCAGGTTGGCAACTTCCAAGCTGCCAGGGACAAATTCAGCCACTGCCTCAAGGTGAGCTTGTCACTTAATTTGTTTGTCATTTCTCACACTCATAGCTTATCCTTTGTTTTTGGGATTCAACCAGAACAGAACAAAACAAGACATTTTCTGTAGCATTGCATCATTCCCATTTGAGAATAGTTTATTTATTTCCCAACCCTTTTTTTTTCAAAGGCAGGGGGGGGGGGGGGGGATTCACTCCGTTTTGATATTTCAGACAGTACACAAATGAATTACAAAGATGGAGTGGTTCATAGACTGAAGTTCAAATTTTGAAAATTAAATATTCAAGACCAATTTCTATGTTTTAAATTAATTTTTTTAGGTGGAATTTCTAAACAAGTTTTTAAACTTATGCCTTTCATATATATGATGATAATAATCTGGTGTAACTTCCTCAGACGCCAACTGACAAGAATCAAACCTCGGCCACACAGAGTCGCATCTTGGGAGATCTTCTAGAGTTCCTGGACAGCATGCCGAGCTCTGGACTGACTGAGGTGGGACATGAGTAGCTGGAGTCACTTTTCTTTCTCTTGTGTCAAATCCTCTTTCAGAGGAAAATTGAAAGCAAATTTTTGTCTGTTACAACCTGCAACAAGCTCTAAAGAGCCCTTCTGGGAATTGAGGCAAGATTGCCCCGCTCTTTAGAGAAATGAATATTAAAAGATGATAGAATATTAAAACATGAAGAAACGGAACGGACTCACCAGAATAATTTATTGTAGTTAGGTCTGGAACAACATGACATGTAGCGTCGATGAACAAAAACACACTGAGCTTACCATCCTTTCACTCAATCATTAATACCTCCCTCGACTATCGCTCACTCCCATTCATTCATAAACAATAGCCATTTCACTCATCCTTCCGCGCACTATTTCTCACTTACTCACATCCATAAAACTATTCAAACACTAATTATCATTAATCTT
>JBCIKM010390055.1:0-10845 GCA_039654465.1 Melibe viridis
AGGCATATGGGGAGGTTGGTTGGGCATCGGCCGCTGTATTTGCTCGGCCCCTCCTTGTAATATTCTTCCATTGCCAAATGCGCTGTTTGTCTCTGTCTCTTCTTAGAACATGTCCGAAAAGTGTCCTCCGAGTAGTTCTAATCCTGTAGCTGAGAGGGGAACATCAGCATCTCGCATAGAGTTCGTCGTTGGAGACTTTGTCTTCCCGTTTAATTCTCATTAATCGTCTCAGCTGCTTTCTGTAAAAAGAGTCAAGTAGATCCACCTGATGTTGATTGACTCCCCAGGTGGAAGAATTGTACAAAAGAACGGGAAGTACAAGGGAATTGTAGATTTGGAGGCGTCTGGCTTATGTCAGCTTGTTGTTTCTGATCAAAATCTTGATCACGCTGTTATAGGCAGATATAACAAAGGTCTTACGCCGTGCTATGTCTTCATTCGCGTCGATTTTCTAGTTTTCCTCCAGTCATTGGATTTCCTTGTGACTGTGGTTTTTTTCAGTTTTGCTCTCATTGACTTTGAGGTTCCACTTACTGAGTTGAGCAGAAATAGAGGGCAGATTTTTCATTGCATCTTCCTCCTTGCGGTATATGAAGTCCACATCATCAGCGTAGATGATTTCATTTGCTGACAGTGGAAGTGTTGGTGTTATCAATAGTCGGAGGGATCTTAACGCAGCCTCAAGGTATATGATAAAGAGGACTGGGCTGATACAGTCTCCTGTGGGGTTCCAATGACTGTTTCAACTTTTGTTTGGTTATTACCAGACGAGATGGCCAGTGTGGTATCGGCCAGAAGTAACAATGAACCAGGCGTTCAACATTAGACTAGATAATTATTGAATAATATTACTACTCGAGTAGTTGAAATACTCGAATAACTATAAAACTACTCGAGTGAGTACTCTGCGGGGCTAAAACTCGAGTACTCGAGAGCCGAGCGGTACTCGAGTACTCGCACACCCCTTGTGCTGTATCTTTGGTCTTCAAGTGCTTCACTCCCACCAACTGACCCGAAGTGTGCGGAGTACTGATCACCTCGTACTGACCCCATAGTTATTGATGCAAGTTGAACACAAAATTTATTACCCTACATATTATTACCCTAATATTTATTACCACATTTAATTGGTAGCTTTTCCCTAGCGAGTTTGATTCTACATTGCCTGTGTGGCTTAGTTTAAAATAAATCATTTTGATATCTAACAACTCTGGGAATGCATACTGTACTCTAAATAAAGGCTGGGCACAATTCCCCCTTCGCCTAGTGGTGAATCAGCCCATGTTTTCTCATTGAGCAGATACCCTCCAGACAACAGCAACCATTGTTTGGCTTAAGATTGAGTAATACCCCTTTAAGGGCTTATGTGTTGCTCATTATGCCACGCGAGAATAGGCACGGTGGACTGATCCTCTGCCTGCCTTCATTTCTTGTGATCCAGAGTTTTTCCCGGCTCCTTGGAGCTGGTTCCCATCACTGCTTAGTCGGCATGAAGGGATATGGATAACCAAACAAAAAAACCAAACAATTCCACCTTGGTAATGAGTTCATTCTTAGTTTAGGCTATATTGGCTTTAAAAGTTAGATTAAATACTTATACAGAGTGAACCAGCTGTTTTCCATGATTTTGTGGGTAAGACAAACTCTCTGAGTCTTTTTTTTTTTTTTTTTTTTTTCAATCCACAGGTTTAAAGCATCTATGGAAGAGTTTTCCCATCACTTCTCCACTGAATCTTAGGTACAGTCAGTTTAGGCTACACACCAGAGATTGTAAAGCTTAAAAAAGAGATGAACATCAAGGATTGGAAGGAAATATGGGACACAAATGATCTTTCTTTTCATAGATTAGAAGTCCACAAGTAAGTGAGAGAGTGCTAAATTTATGTTTTCATCATTTATTTGTGGTTTATTTTTTTTTAAAGTCATAATCTCCCCACAAAGATTTCTTGTCTTTTCTTTTCTTTATTTTTATTTGCATTCAAGTTTTAGTCGTAGCACTGAATGAAGCTTTTATATAGGAACAATTCCACCAAAGAGGAATTTATGCTATATCTTAGACTCATTTGTTAAACACTTTGAAGTGTTTTCTTTTCCATGCCTTTTGTCATGGCACTGCTCCCTATTTTTACAAGTTAATACAGGAAAAGGTGAAATACAGGGTGGCCTTTTATTATCCCTCAATAAATAATTGGAATTGCTAAAAAACTAATAAAGATAAATTCACCCCGTTTTTTGTAAAAGTAAAGAAAATTATGTAAGTTTTGTTGGTACCTATCTGCCTTAGCGGATATAGGCGCTTCATTAATAAACTTCAGTAGTATTATTATGATTATTAAAAAATATTGAGCGAACCGATAACGAATTGAAATAACTTGAGAAATAACAAATTTTATAGCATCTTGTTTTTCGCAAATAGAGATGCAGACCTACTGCTTGGACTCCAAGGTCAATTATCCTCAATCCTCTTGACTTTTACTTTTTCTTGGGTTACGTTAAAGACAGGGTGCATGCTACCTCCAATTCAAGAAACAGGAAGTTGTAGCAATGCTACAAAACACATGGAGTGAGCTGAAACAATGGTTGGAGAAGTTGAAATACAATGGCAAAGCTTATAGAGCTGAAGCAGCTGATTGCCATGTGTTACACATCATTTTTAAGTGTAATTGGACAAGAGCTCACTTTGATTTTTATTTCACATTTTGCGTCAAAAGTCAGTTATTTTGGTTTTGAACAATCCTCATATAGTTATTACGTCATTGTAGAAAAACTGGTGATTGTATGTGTTTGATACTTTGTTCCAAAAAAACTTTTGTAAATTCTTGAGCTATTTCAATTCTTTATTGGGGAATAATACAGGGACACTTGTATAAAAACATGCTAAGAGTTTGTTCAATTTTGTTCCAGAATGCTTCAGAAACATTGTTCATTGCTATGTCCAGATGGAAGGAGTAAGAGATTTCTTATACCGCTTTGTGGAAAGACCTTAGATATGAGATGGTAAAATGGAAGAATGCTCAGGCTACTTATTCTGATATTCATCTTTCTTCCTCTCTTTGGTATATGTTTAAATTCACAACTAAGAATCCTATATTTCAATGCATTATTAAACTTATCTATGCTCAAAAGTTTTTCCTCTTTTGTAGGTCAGAATAAAGTTCATTTGTAAGTTTAAAAAACTTTGACCTTACTTATTTTTTTTACTTTAATATCCTTTAAAAGTAATCTTTAGGCCTACATATTTTTTTTTTTATTAGAAAATAAATGTTATTGAAAGGTTAGCAAAATCAGGTTCAGGAGGGCAAAATCTTGAATACAGTTTAGCTGCTCTTTACCAGGGGTGGTCAAATTTTTTTTCACAATTGATTCAGATCCTCTACGTAAACTTTTCCCTCTCTCATTCACTTTAATCAGGGCCTCCTATTTGGTTAAACATTATTAGGTCCGGATTTGTTTGATGTGTGTTTGCATTTATTCCCTTTAGGCTGTTGGACCAAGGGCATTCAGTGGTCGGTGTGGACTGTGTGAGAAAAGCTTTGGAGGATTTTTATTTGGAGCATGGTCATGACTGGACAGAAAAAGATGTACCTCTGATGGGAAGCGGGTCTAAAGTCTTTCAGGTTTGATGTTTGTAAAATTGGATGGTTTTCTTTTGATAAATCTTTTCATCTTTTCTATTTTATGAGCCAAGTCCATTTTTGAGCTGAAAGATGAATTATATTATTTTGTTTCTCATTAATTTCAGCCTGCTGATGAAAAAACCAGTATCAAACACTATTTTGGGAACATTTTCCTTTTTATTTTTAGTCAGTAAGTAATGTTCAATATTCTCAACTGCTTGGCATCTTTTCTCTGTTACTGCAGCAAGACCTTTTGTTAGATTGTTGACTATATGATTCACTGATATACCGGATGAGTTTGATTAATGAATTTGATTAGATATCTTTTTTACCTAATCGAATTGATGTTTTCATATCCATTTGCTTCATTGTCTTGTCTTTAAGTATAGAGAAATATGCTGATTCGTCTGTGAATTTTCTTTTCTTTTCTCAATTTTCCTTCAGGTATTGACATGGAAGATTAGAGAACTTTAAATGACAGGACAAAGAAAAAGACTATAATATATTATTATGTATTCCTGAAAGAAAGAATAATAATATAAAATGAGCTTAACTTTATTAAATATTCAACACACAGTTACAGTATTTTTAGAATTTCCATTAATGGTTTTGCTTAGATTATAAATGCAAATTCTCTTCTGAAATCTTTAACAAAGTGATCAGTTGGGAGAATAACATGATTAATTAACTTAAAGCTCATAGTTATAAAACAGTCCAGTATAAGCCATCATTAAGGATGTTTTGTACTCAAATATGCCTCTTTGCTTCTACAAATTTTTTTCTTTACTGTTAAAATAAACTACGTGTCCTCAAGCAACAAGGGGCGACAAATCAAACTGCTTTGACCTTAGGGTTAGACTTAGCTAGTCACATTTAAAAAAAAACAACAACCCCCCCCCCCCCCACAAAACAACCCTCTTCCCTTTACTCCCTTTTGATTGGCAGGTTTTTTTAATAGTTTTTTTGATTTGCAATTTATGTTGTTAAGATATTCTGCTTGCTTATCCAAAGTGCATGAAATATATTTTCATTAAATAAAACTGCCAACATATTAATATTTCAAGAAATATTTCTTTCACGTTCATAATAATATATTACTTTGTGTAAAATTTGACTGCTTTTAGTGGTGAAAACATAGTGGTATTTTTTATTTTTTGTTATTTATGGAATATGTCATGTAGACACTTTAAATCTGAATTTACGTGAAGAATTTTAACAGAACCTTTATAAAGGGGAATCTTCTGTCTGGACAAAATTCCAAATTAATCCCTACACTGGCGCAGTGGCATAACTGGTGAGGGATTTGAATTCCATGATGGAGAGCGGGTTTGATCCCTACCGGTGTAATGGGCGAAAATCACTCCGTGCCACAAAACACTACCGTAGTCATTTTAGTGTTTAAGGCACAGCCCTTCACGCCAAAAACACCACTTCCGGCTATGCCAATGGCACTACCCTCGAGCAAAAATCACTCTATGCCAAAAACACTACCAAAGTCATTTGGCAATGGCGATATTAGGACGATTGGTAGTGCTTATAGCACCGACCTTCACGCTAAAAATACTATTCTCAAACAAAAACGACTATTCAAGTATGCTAAACACACTATCCCGATTAATTATCGTGAAAACCATTACCACCAGATCTGCTGAATTCAAGCAATGAATGTAATATTGTTAACTGACACGCAAACTCCACTTTTTTTTGGCTTCTCACGCCTTAGACTACTACCACACAAAAAACACTATCTTTTTTATTTTTGCATTGGCGCCTTCAAGCCAAAATAACTTCTGCTGATTATATCAATAGCACTATTCTCAAGCAAAAATTGCTCTTCACTTTAAGTATAGTATAAACACTTTGCCAATCTGTTATTACTCTAAATAAACTACTGTCCCACAGAGAGAAAAAACCAAATACAAAAACCAAAAAAAACCCCCCAAAAAACAACCCCCACCCCCACCCCTACACACAACAACAACAACAACGAGTTGCTTTTTTTTTTTAGGTTAATGTCTCAATAATTACGGAATAAACCAATGTAGGGTAATGTAAATTGACAAATGACAATTATCATGGATGGTCAATCTAAAACTAACGATAGTGTTTTTGGCGTGGGTAGTCGATCTTAGAAAATTGCTTTCTGGATCCTTCCCTCCTTTAAAAAAAACCTGGGAAATCATTTGAGTATCATCTCTTTTTACGAAAACAGATGGAAAGTGTTTTGAGTTTGAGTATAATATCGTTCTCAGAACCCATTACCCATTTAAAAAGCAAAACAAAACAAACAACCACCTCCCCCTCCCCCCCAAAAAAAGGCCCCTAAACAAGCAACAAAACAAAACAAATCGGACAACTAAGGTGTTTTGAGAATAATGTCTCAACTACCAAAACAACCACAGTTATGTATATTATGTTCAAATGACAATAGTGTTTTTGGTGTGGGTAGTCAATCTGAGAAAATAGCTCTCAGGATCCATCCCTACTTTTTTTTTAAAACCGGGAAAGTGTTTTTAGCAAAATGTCTCAACCACGAAAACAACCACAAATGACGAATGACGAGTCTTTATGGCTTGATTAGTCCCTGGGAAAATCGCTTTGTAACACATCTAGGACACCGCCGTATAAAAAAAACAAAACAACAACAAAAAAAACAACAACTTTAGATGATCTACATCTTCTTGTAAAACAAACAAACAAAAAAAAAAAACAATTACAAACAAACACTTGGAGAATGTTTTGAGTTTGAGTATGATGCCTCAACCATGAAAACAACCACACTAATGTAAATTGATGAATGATGATAGTGCTTTTAGCATAGATTGTCAATCTGATGTATGAAAAAAGATGTAGTGTTTTTGGCGTGGGTAGTCATTCTGGCGTGTAAGCGGTAGTGTTTTTCCGCTGAGAGATAGTGTTTATAGTGTACACCAAAAACACTACGGTAGTCGTTAAGGCGTGTGCGAAAATCACTACGGTAGTCGTTAAGGCGTGTGCGAAAATCACTACGGTAGTCGTTAAGGCATGAGAGTTCATGCGGAAAAGACTACCGTAGTGATTTTCGCACGGTAGTGTTCGAGGCGTGTTACACCGGCACCATGATGTGTCCTCGGGTAAGACACTTTACCACATTTACCTCATCCTATCAGAGATAGAACTTAAGCTCGGAGTTCTCCCTGTGTGTTCCTCTGTTCGAAAATTTGTAATGTGCCTAACTAACAAGCAGTTTGAATTGCCGTAGGTAGGTAGTTGCTGTTGCATGTACTTAGTAGTCGAAAGTGAGGCCGATTCTCTCAATCAGGCAACGCCAAGCGTCCCTATCTTGGGCGAGCTCGCGCAGTGATGCGAGGTCCTCCTTTGCTTCCAGTCGTGTATTGCAACCATAAGAGCTGTAGGAATGGTCCGTGTATATTGTGTTTCTTATTAAGGATAGAAGGTCGAATTGTCGTATGTCTTATTTGCTTGTTGTCTCCTGACTGGGAATTGGTATTGTAAAGCGCTTAGAGTATGGTGATGACCATTGATAGGCGCTATATAAATGACCATATATCATATTATATCCTTGGGAACCATGGGGATGACAATGACAGTTTAGAGGGGAAAAAAATTCCTCTGTTAAGTTTTTTTTTTCAATCCCTTTTCAGGAAAACTCTCTATCAGGTTAATTTGTGAGAAAAGACCCACTCTTTATTGTTTTATGAATGAAAAAAAAACAAAACAAACTGTCACAGAAATTCACTGTGCTTCAAGCAGATTTTAGGCACCAGAACAAAATGTTACTCAGTGTCGTATAGTCGGATCTTAATTTTGACATAAACTGCATTCTTGAAACGGAATAAGAGATAAGCATTACATCCATCTCTTCAGACAGATGGGAACTTGGTCAATGAGAATAGATTTAAAATCTCATATTTCCTGATTAGCATAATATAAGTACCATAATTCTCGGACTTTAAGATACAACTTTTTTCTCCAATTTCGGACCTTGTGTCTAATTGTACGAAATGGCTAATGGGAGGATTATGTCATAATGGATGTATATATATATATATATGTATATCAGTACTAATTGTATTTTTCTTTTCCAACTAGGTCATTTGATGGGCTGTTTGACTGTATCTGGGACAAAGGATCATTGGTTGCTTTGAACAGAGAGGATGTCAAAAAGTAGTGTTTACTTAATTTATCTTTCAAACATTAACGAATTCTGTACATCTTGTACAGGGTGGTTCATTTTAAATGCAACCCAAGGAGAATAGGATAAATCCAATAATTACCTCTCCTCTCATAGCAGCCACTTCAATTCCCATTCATGTGATTAGTACTTTATGCTGCAACTAAGCAAAGCCTCTGGCTGGAGTTTTCCTCATCTTAATGGAGATGGATGTAAAGCTGGAGATTCCCCTAGTTGAAGACAATGTCAATTCTGTACAAAAAGTTATTAATTAGCTAGCAGTTGGCTTCTATTGTGATCTGCATTTTCTATCTATAGGAGACAAACCTTTCTAATTCAATTCATGCTCTTAAAAAAAAAAAGAAGAAAACTTGAAGTGTATCTTTTAATTTTTTAAACCATAGTCTGAATTTCTGTAATTATTATTATTATTATTATCATTCACAAGACTTGCTGTAGTATGGCACTAAGTTTTTGATTCAAAATGAAAAATTTATAGCCTGATAATTAATTCTTTCTAAAGGGAGCGAGTATTGAATCCAAAAAGAAAGCAATGTGAGCAATGTTTTTTGTCGAGAACTCTATGCAATATAGAAACAAAAACTTATAAATACAAGCACTTGTTTTTCTATTACCCAAATTCTTTTCTGTGTCAATAGAATTACCTTGACTTTTTTTTTCATTTGTTTCAGGTATGCTGAAATCTTGAAAGAGGTTCTTAAATCTGGTGGAAAGATTTTGCTTGAGACATATGAATTTGAAAAGTCAAATTTTGATGGTAAATGATGATTTGTTCATTGTTTGTTAATTAGTGGTTTTAGAGCCCCACAACACATGAAGGTCATAGAGGAGCCCAAGGGAAAGTGATAGAGTAAGTTAAAAGAGGGAACAGATCAAACCACAAACACAACACATATCGACACTACAGAGAAATGATTTAAAATAACAAAAAATATAATCTCTCCTTGCAAGAATAAGCAATGACCATCACTCATGACAGCCTTATGGTTCAGGAATACCAAGGATCTTTAAACCCCCTTTGTGTACAAAAGTACTCAGTATGTTTAACTTATGACTATGACCCTGCAGTCATGTACCAAAAGGCATGAAATAAGGAATGACCAGTTGAAAAAAGACAACTAAAATAGGACATCACAAAAAAGGGGAAAAAGTAAGATGGTATTTTCAGTGTAAAAGATAAGAAATATAGAGACACTGGTAAATGATTAAACCCCTTGTTTAGCAAAAGTTTTTGATAAGTAAAATCACAACACCACCAAATGACAATGAGTCAATCAATGTTATCACCACTTGATGAAACATTCAAGTTTTTCAATGCTAAGGACTTCAACTAACCCCTCCCCCCAAAAAAAACTACTTGTGTTTTGTTTTCTCTTTGCAAAATTATGAAACAGTTACACTGAGACTAAAAAGACAATTTTCAATAATTGCACCTTCATAAAATGCTTTTCTCATAGAAATGTAATTTAATATAAAGATTCACAGTTTATAATCTGCTACAATTCTTGCTTAATTTTCTGGAATGGTTGAGGACAGAATTTGAAATTGAAAGTACAGTTGACAATTTAACATAACAGAGCATAACATGTTCAGAGCGTATAGGCAATTTATGCCTTTAAATGCTTGTGATGCAACCTAAAAAGTAAAATAAGAAATGATTCCAAAGTTTTTACATGAAATCATTGAGTGGCATGATTTAGCTACAAAAGAATAATAAATTGATTTTAAAAATCTGAAAGTTCATCAAAATCAAAAGTAAACATTAATTGAAAAAGTTCATCATTCCTGGTATTTTTGAAAGAGTTGGTGGATGTTGAATTAAAAAAATTTTTTTTTAATCAACCTTAAAGCTTTCCCAATATGTCACCTTTCTTTGAATGAGTATTTTTTCTTGCATTCGAATAACATCCATCCATCCTCTGGTACATATGGCATGAGAAAGTCTAAAGAAACGTTCAACACTTGAGTTGTGCAAGCCATACACAAATTTGTAAATTTGGAATAGGTCACCTCTTAGTCTACACTAAGGAAGGAAGTTTACAAAATTTTAATCTTTCAGAGGAGAAAAGATTTTTCAAACTTAGTAAAATTCTAGTCACATGTCTTTGTACATATTCTCCACAACAGATTCACATTTTCTAGCATTTAAAAATCAAATTTTTGCAATTAGTTACTGGACTATTTATGATCCAAACAACAAAAATCCTTCAAAGTACAGTGAGATAATTTTTACTTGTAATGATATGAGTATGATTCTAACTCTTCATGCAGTCCTCATATGGTAGGATGGAAATCGTTTTTGTTTCTTTTTGTCACTTCATTGGAAAGACATACAGTCAAACATGGGTAGGGTGAATTCGTCGGGGATTGGAAATAGTGTTCGAGATTGCCGTAATTCGTCATGTCCGTGAAAGCCCCAAATACAAAGAAATAGAGAGGGACTGGAACGGGACCGAGCAATATGTTCAAGACTTCTGAGAATTCGTGATTTTTGTGTTCAAGATTTGTGTACTTTCCTGTATATGTTGTTATCGATCAAACCGATGTTTACATTAAATTTTCAGTAAACATTTTTTGTTTGTTTAATATTGTCAGCCTTTACAATGTAAGGGCGGTAAAATTATGGTTATTCATAGCACATTATTTTTTCAGGGATACCAAACATTCCTCCTCCACATCCTGTTTTCAAAGAAGAAGTGAGATCTCTGTATGGTGAGTCCCAGTTTGCTTTGGGATTACTTGGGCTATTCCTGGAATTAATTTGGGTAAAAGATGTTTTCTCTGAATATCCATTGACTGGACGGTCAATAAAAGGTATGACAGAAGAGTTGTCCTTTGAAGTGTTGTTTATCAAGTTCTATCTCAAGCCATCATTATTTTTATTTTTTTATTTTTGATGTAGAAAAAGGTTTGTTTATTGGAGGTTTTAGGGCCCCACCACACACGGGGGTCATAGAGATTGTTTGTTTGTTTATTGGAGGTTTTAGGGCCCCACGACACACGAGGGTCATAGAGGAGCCCAGAGGAAAGTAA
>JBCIKM010390275.1:0-10844 GCA_039654465.1 Melibe viridis
CTACTACTACTACTACTACTACTACTACTACTACTACTACTACTACTACTACTACTACTACTACTACTACTACTTGTAACATAATAATAAAAACAACAATAATAATTGATGTTGATGATGATGATGATGATGATGATGATGATGATGATGATGAGGATGATGATGATGATGATGATGATGATGATTTCATGAGATATATTTATGGCTAAAGAACTAACTCAAGCTTGATCGGTTGAGGGAAAATACTTTAAAAGTGAAGATAGAGAGAGTAACTTGTTTTTCACTGATGCTATCTCTATTCTCTATTTGAATTCAAAGTTAAAAGTACGGTAATTCAGGTATTTGAAGTGAATCAAATTCATTCACAAACTTGTGGTGGGTTGGGTTGTTTTTTGTCTTCAGGGCCACTGAATATAAGAGATGATTTTGATACTGATTCATTTGTATCACAGTACCAGTGTGCCCGACAATGCAAAGGTAAAACTTTCATTCTAACTTAAGATGGATGAGTGTTATTATAAGGTTCTAATAAGTCTAAATATTGCTTTAAATTATTGATTAAAAAAATTACAAACTATTAAAAAGGAAAGCATTATATGCCTTACTCTGATATATCTTTAATTTTTGTTGTTGTTATAGTTTAAATCTGAATGTTACTGTTGTTAAATGAAAATAGAAAGTGAGGAAAAGAACAGTTTTGTTTGGAGTAAATTACAAAATGAAGATTTAGTCTTGACTTGGCTTATAAAAAAATGATAACCAACTTTGAGTGGTTTGGTAAGTTGTTTCAAATTTTCTTGTCACACTTTTTATTGCTGTCTATCATGAAAAGAAAACTGGTGTTTGTCAATAAGTTGTTTGCTAATTTTTAAAAGAGTTGACATCTTTGTATTTGATTCCTTCAGAAAATCCCACCAAATTCAGATACCAAACAGCTAAGACTTATGTCTATGACTATAAGGCAGAAATGGAAACCTCAATGGTAGGAGCCTCAGAAGACAAAGCAAAGATTCTCATTGAGGTATGACAAAAATTTTTAATGTTGAGAATGTAGTCTGATAAATTTCTAAGCTGTTTGAATATCATGGCCCCTTTAAACAAGCAAGAAAGCACAATTCCATGAAGTTTACTTGAAGAGCATAAAATCATTCTCATTGAGGTATGGCAACATTTTTCAGAAAGAATTCAATGTTGAGAATGTAGTCTGATAAATTTCTAAGCTGTTTGAATATCATGGCCCCTTTAAATAAGCAAGAAAGCACAATTCCATGAAGTTTACTTGAAGAGCATAAAATTATAAAGTGAGGTGAAGTTATTCTTTAATGTTTGATATACCAATGCAAGTCGATATATTGACTTTTTTTCCTTTTCCGGTGTAGGCTAGAGCCGATATTGAGGTGATTAGCCATTGTGAGTTTGCTCTGAGGCTGGCAAATGTGAAAGTCTACCATTCGGAACCTAATTCAGATTCCTTGAAACCTGCAGAAAGGTAATTAAGCTGCATATGCTTCTGTAGTCTTTCAGGCAGTTTTCAACTCAAAACTTCTTTCATTAACAATATCCTATTTCCTGTCCTCTACATCTTCAAAGGAGATTATCCCTCAGATAATATTGAACTGGGTTTTGTAAAGGTGATTTATGTTTGGAAGTTAAACTGAGCAAACTGGACACAATTCTTTACCATAAGAGAGAAAAGACATGGTGAATCAAAAGCCATACCAATCTCCATTCCAATCAAGCCCTGTTTTTCAAGAATGCACCTACTTTTCTACTTTTCTTTGCATAGTGTTATCCTTCATAATGGTTCATTTTTTCACCTGTTGTACTTTAATCTCTTGCTATTTCTGATGTTTGAAAAATACTTTGCTCTAACAGATTAATCCTAAATTTGAACAACAAAAGTTGTCAGCAAGCTTACCATTCATTACCAATCTTCCATCTAAAAGAAAGCCTTTTTTATGCTGAATGATTTTCAACTACAAAACTGATTAAAAATATAGTTAAGTGGTATATCATTTGGTCTTTCTCAATTGGTCATTGGAAATAAACTTTCTACTGTAATTGCATCCTTCAGGAACCAAGAGTTTGAGCAGGCTATCACTGCCAACACTCTCCGCTTCTCCTTCGATGATGGTGTAATTCAAGACATTTGCCACTCACCCCAAGAGATAATCTGGGTGTTGAATTTCAAGAGAGGTCTTGTCTCAGCGTTTCAGAACAGCATGGATGATTTGATGGTCAACCAAAAACTGGAAGAGGTGTGGATTGATTTTCTTTCCAAAATCTATTGAAAACCACCTTTGTTTTTCATTCCTACTGTCAGAGGCGTGCATTTGATTAATATGTTCACTATCTCTATCTGATTCAAAACTTCATAAATCGATGGTTCCCTGCAAGATATGATTATCTCCATTTTTTGTTTTTCCCAGAAAAACATTTTTGCAGTGAAAAAGCAGGTCAAAATTAACTAGGGTATGTATTTAGCTCCAATTTGGCCAAAAGTGCAGATAATCAGGTAGCTGTCATAATTATCCTGTGAACATAAAAACTCATCACTTTATTTAGATTGATAAATAACACACCATCAAATGAATATGATGTATTCAATTTCCCTCAGACTGATGTCAGTGGAGACTGTCAGGTGCAGTACAACAAGACTTCAAAATGGGTGTGGGAGAGATCCATTACAATCCAGAAATCCAAGAACAAGAGGTCCTGCTCTAACCACCATAGCCTGAATACATTCATTCCTGTGGTTCCTTACAAGATTCCCTCAGTGAGTAACAAACATTTTTTATGCTAATGACCACCTGGGTGGAAGGTTGTTGAGTCTTTCTGAAAGGTTTGAATTTGATCTATTTCTTCATCTTACATCTGATAGAGAGTTTTTTTTTTATTTTTGTTTTTGTTTCTGCTACTCTTCTCCAAAAGAACATTATTGTGCCCAGTCTAATTTGTCTTGAAAGTCCAGATTCTTTTTTTTTGTTGTTGGGTAATATAATCAGGATATATATAACATGAGCTGCTATTTCCAATATTAGATAAAAGTTATGTAACTCTATTGAATCAAATGGACAACCCACAGGACTGCTGTCACTCATGCAGTCTTTCATTAATGTAAAATTCCTCTTGGTTTCTGAAAGTTAATTAGTTGAATTGAAAGGGACCCTAACTTGATTCTATTTTTAAAAATCTAATAGAGTAAAGGTATCAGTTCAATAGCCTCAAAAGGTGACAACAGTTCCTTTATTTCATAATGTTTTGAGGAAGAGAAGAGTCTTTATCACCTCCATGTTTTCTTAGTGAGAGTAAAAATTTGTATATTCACAGGACATCCAATCATTGCCTATCATAAAAAGTTCCCAAGAATGCAAACAAACCATCAGTTCTACAAGGCAGTTAGAAAGTGTTACTTGTGAAGAAAGTCACATCTTTGCTCCCTTCTCAAACCATCACAGTGGTGCAGCCACCATTGCAAAACAAACATTGACCTTCAAAATGATGATTGACAATGTTCAAACATATGAAGGTAAGAGAAGCTGTCAACAATTGGAAGACTCGTAGTCATCATCATCTCTAATTATACCTTTTTCTTCCAATTTACGATCTGAATCAATTATTAGACTGATAATTACTTACTGTGTGTGCAGATGGTTGGTGGCATTAGTTATTGATCCCCATTGATGGTGGCTGCTCAGCCTGATGGATGGTTGGAATGACTTTTGCATTTTTACCCTGACAAAGGTTTTGTAGCATTCATTTTTCAGTAATCAAATGCAAAGGTATGAGATAGCAAGCCGGACCTCCTCATGTTTTGTCCATCTCTGATAGAAGCAGGTTCTTGATCGTACCCGCCCATGACTCAATTGTTGAATGAGTTTTTGGCCTGAGAAATTCTGAAAGTTCTGACTAACAGAACTTATCTTTTTTTGTGAGACAAGCACACTACTTCTTACCTGAATGGCAAATAATTAAAAATAAAAAAATGTACAAAACCTTACTGCTGAACTTGCATTTGAACACCGGTATCTACTTAATGGATATAAGTGGCAATTCCATCCATAGTTTGTACAAAATTACTAATTCTTGCTAAGATTAGAATCTTATGTCAAATTTTGATGAATGAAACTTGATTTCTGAAAGTAATTTTCTTTTCCACAAAATAGCTCATTTTATTTCAGAGGTTTGAACACACACAAATTTAATCTGAGTTCAAATCATGTATCTAGAAGTGAAGGGCCCTTGGACTTACTATTGTCATGTCATAACTCAATGGAGACTGTCTTGAAATGAGTGTGCCCACAGACATCCAAAGAAAATCATTAATCAAACAATAATTTCTGATCATATCATGCTAAAAGGCATCTCTTCAGGAACTTTTAATTTTTGCAGATCGCATTGAAGCTCGCAGCAGTCTAGTTTACCAACACATGAATGGTAATCAAGAATTTCAAGACAACATGATAATAGCACAACAGAAGCTTGAGGAACTTTGTCAGCAGACAGAAGATAGCATCAGGTATTTACCACTCATCCCAGACTACCAATTTGGGCTCCTCCATAACCCTCGTATGTCATGGGGCTCAAAAACCAACAATAAATAATCAAACAAAGAATTCCAAATAGATCTCCCAAATGGCTGAAAGTATACAATATTTGTAAGGAAAAGAAATGAATATGGATCAATAAAAACTGAGGTAATATAAGATGCAAGAAAACTATAGCAGCCTCATCTGCTCAACTTGAAACTACGTTTTGATTTCCCCTCGTGTCTCAATTCCACTCTCTCCCTCTCCCCTCCCCCTTCCACCCTCCCTATCTTCATCCATGTCATCACCAGCCTCTCACTTCTTGCTGTCGCTTGTCACACATCATTTGTGATGAGAAACTGTGTCACCAACAACTATGATGGTGCCTCAAATTTGTTCTCTCTCTGCCTTACTAATTTGGAAAATGGTTATTTGTTTAAAGTTATCTGTTTCTTAATGTATATGAAATTCCCCATAGACATTCTTCGATGTGAGAATGATTTGAGACCTTATTTGCAAAGATTGCTCAACAGGGAGCAGAGAAGTTTGGTAACACACAGACAAACAGACAGACAGACAGACGGACAGTGGGAAAATTTATAATAGATAACAAATACAGGGCTTGATAGACATAAACTTTTACATGCCCTGTGACAATAACTTAATGATAATAGATATTCTTCGGTAAACATAAATCAATAGTTATTGTCTTAAATATAATTTTAATCACATGCACTGCAAAGGAAATACTAACAAAGCTAAACTACATAGCACAATACTTGCATATCATTGTGCTTCTTATCAAAATTATATATCATGGGAGAGAGTTTTTTGTCCATCATATTTTTGAAGCTGTTGATTGATACATTATATTTTGTTTCACCTCAAGAGTGATTCCAGTAAATATGACAAAAGTTTAACAATTTTTCTGTTTTAGCCATATAAATTATCCAATGAATTTTCCCTCTTCCTTTTCATAGGGTTATATATAGAGTACATTTATCCCTTTGATGTGTATAGTGTAATGTTTATGAAGCTTTTTCTTTGTTGATATGAGCTAATTTTGTCTGGATTCAATTTCTTTTTCTCTCTTACAGAGCTGAAACCCCACGTCTCTTTGGAGAACTTGTGCAGAGTGTTAAAGGTCTAAGTGGTGAAGATTTCAGATCTCTCTTGAAGCTGATCCATAAAAGAAAAGTGTGCGCCAACAATAGAAAGGCAAAGTAAATACATGATATTTTTTCAAGCATTTAAACCAAAGTATGGATTGCTTTTGAATACCCTATAAAAATTTTGCCTCATTTTTATTTTTCAATTTGATTTAAAAAAATAGGCTGAAAAAAATTCTTAACACAATAATCATAATGGGCATGTAAATGACACTTTTTTCTCTCTTTTCTTTTGCAATAAATTCAATATGGTCTGAGAATTTGTTATGATCTTGGTTTATAAAAGGAATCAATCAATTTGTTTGATAAATACATGAGAAACATTTTGTTTATTATCAGGAAATTTCTGCTTGACACTCTCCCAATTGCTGGGACTGAAGGTGCAGTGGAGACAATGGTCCGAGTCCTCAACAGTGATGATATACCTGATCTGGAGAAAAGCGTTTGGCTTACCTCCCTCAGTCTCATTTCTGAGCCGACCAAAAGAATGCTGCCTTCAATTCTGGTATTGATAAATTTCTGTCTAATTCTTAAATACAATTGTTATAGCTGGTAATAACAATGATCCTAAGGTAATTTTAGATTGATCAACAACTGAGATAGATGGCTTCTGATTGGGAGGTAATGATTCAAATTAATGTTGTTTCCTTGTTCAATGTTATTAAATATGACTAACTCAGTTTAAAACTGCTAACTTGTTTTATGACAGCTGACCATCAGTCATAGCTGAATGAGGGATAGGGTTGAATTTCAATTACTTTTTCAAAACCAGAGGACACATTAACATCAATCTTTAATCAGCAATGAAGAGAAGACAAATGAAATTATCCAAATGTGTAGCTTGTTTTGTGAGATTTTTGTAATTTTTTGGAAAATTAAAAAAAAATCATAACATTTTGAATAGTTGCCTGTTTATCTCCTTTTGTTTGCCATTTTGATTTTATCCACCAAAATACTGATGTCATAAAATATTTCTGATGTTATTAACAAAGTTTATGCACGATTATTTTGTAAATCATATATCCAATAAGGTGTTGCATAATAAGATTAAGGACAAATATTCATCAAACACCCTTCTTATTCTTAGTGGATACTGAGCATGATAAATCTGCTCTCTATTCCTCAGAAACTTATAAGTGGACCCCTTGCTGAGCAGTCCCTTCTGCCTGTTGCTACCTTATTGAACACTTTCTGCAAAAAAGATGGCAACTGTGAAAAGACCTACCAATTCAGAAAAATTGTTGGCAAAATAAATGAAAACATTGATTCATCTTGCAGCCCCAACAAGGAACAGGTTTGTTATTTATTTATAGTTCAAATGAGGGGTAGGGATAATTTTGATATAGTGTTTTGAAATATGAGAAATCCTCCCAAAATTAAATGACTTTGTAACACACTCTCATTCCGAGATGTGCATACATATTGGCACTTTATTCAAGTCATCTTTTAACAATAAAAAGTGTTTGCTGGTATTTATTTTCAAAATACTATCCCTTTCTTGGTTTGGTATGTTAAGAATGTATCCAAGCAGATGATAAAAATCTTGGCTGTTCTGTACCAACATTTTTCAATCAGACAATGAGAACCTTGAGGGCAATTGGCAATACTGGATTTGGCAAGGATTTTCTCCTTTCCTTGAAAACATGTCTAGAATCTCAAGATGCTCCTCTTGAGCACAAAATTGCTGCAGCAGATGCCTACAGAAAGTTCCCATGCCAAGAAAATGAGGTAGGTAATAAGATCAGAGAGAATTTGAAATGAATTACATTACAGCTACATCTTTGCTAATTCATGAGCAAGCTCATCAACTTTTGTTCTTGAAGGGTTCACCTTTCAGTCTCAAGTCTTCACCACTTTATTCCTTGGAACATTGAGAATCTTTTTGTTGCAGCTGTTTAATACAGGTTATGATTATATTTTTCATATCTACTGCAAATACTAACTGCATTTGTGTGGTAAACTACAATACATGAAAAAGGTTATACTAACTCTGCATACAAGGCTCTTCATATGGCAAATCTTTGAATAAAAGTGCTAAGCTCATACATAATACATTGGAACTCAATTATAGTGAGACCAATGTCTTCTTATCCCAATGTCTGATTATTTTCAAAAGCAAAAAATCAAACAAAATACTCGGACCTCAAGGGATATGATTCTTATTTATTGTTCAATCTCTTACTTAAACAGCCTCAAAAACAGGATGCAGTAAAATTGCCTTAATCAAAGAAACAATGCCAGTAGCTATTGCTATGGATCAAGTAACTCCAAACTATGGCCCAAAGACCAATCTGGGCTGTGGCTATGACAGATTTAGCTAATGAAGTCAAACCTAAAAAATTATTTCAATGTGCTTTTGAAAATTGAGGATTGGCATCACTCTTATGAAGACCTGTTTACCAGGTAATAACTTTAATTTCACGTTGTGGTTTACATTGTTTTCAACTGGTATATGGGATGTATGAAAAGCTTCTTATAGACAGACATACAGCCAGCCAGCCAGCCGGACAGACAGACATATAGATAGATAAACAATTAATTTATACAGCGCAGTATATCTGAATTTTGAAGTGTATTCTATCCCTGACAGGTAGCCAAGGTAGAGATTTGAGGATTGGCTTTATTTCATATCTGGGTTTAGAAAGTGTAATTATTCTAGCAGCTTTATTTTGAATTTTTTGAAGATGCTCGATGATCGGACAGCCTCGGTAGTGTAATGGTTAGCACGCTGGACTGGCAATCTAGAGATCTGTGGTTCGAGTCCCGGCCGTGGAGGTCAATTTTTTGAGACAATTTATTATTTTTCTGTATTTATTTACCTTTCTCTATGGCTTTGTCTTGTTTTCCTCTTGACACCGTATTCATACAATTACTATTTTCAAAATCTTTGATTCAAGGTGTCTGCTCCACGCCGTTACTTCGTTGATTCACACCAATATTACCGGAGCAACTACAGTTCTTGTTATTGTCACTTCCGTTTGTAGGCAGTGCCCACTTATGTGCCAAAGAAAAGTTTTAATAAATTAAATTGTCTCAATGATTGGACAGCCTCGGTAGTGTAATGGTTAGCATGCTGGACCGGTAATCCAGAGATCCGTGGTTCGAGTCCCGGCTGTGGAGGTCGATTTTTTTAGACAATTTATTATTTTTCTGTATTTATTTACCTTTCTCTATGGCTTTGTCTTGTCCTCCTTTTGACACCATTTTCATACAATTACTATTTTCAAAATATTAGTTTTGGTTGGTGATTGTAATTTGTATTAATCTTTCAGGAAAATGGTCCTCTAGTGCAGATATTTGAGACGCCAGATGCAGACTCTGAGCTGAGGATGTTTTCATTCCTTTCTCTCATGAGATGTCCAAGTGAACCAGTTTTGGAGAAAGTTGTTTCTCAGCTTGACAAAGAAAAGGATTTTGATGTGGGAGGATTTGTTTATTCTCACCTGAAAAATCTGATGGAAACCTCTGACCCTCACAAACAAGACTTAGCTGAAGTGATTAAAGGGTAAATGTTATGCAAGGTTATTTCATGTGTGCAAATAGCTTTTAATAAAATTATAGGAAGTAGAAGTGGACAGACCCCATTTCTGGGGTGAGAAATAATGATGCCAAAACTCTTTAGGTATTTGGGTAAACATCTTTGACATGGAGATCCCCCAGCTGTATGATATGATATTGGAATTATATTATGATGCTTATAAATGTAAGGGTGAAAGTCAAACAATCAATGTCATATAAATTTTTGAGAAAAAAAGTTCCCTATCATATCATTTTTGTCAAATATCAATTAACCACATCATTCATTGGTTAACTTTTTGGGATTTTCTGAAGAGAGCCTCATTCATTGGTACATTTTTCCTATCACGATTTCACACATGCAACAATATTTTTTCAGGTTGACACTGAAGCCTTTTAGTGACACTGGTCTGAAGTCCTCCCGGTGCTATGAATCATCACTTTTGCTGAACAGACTCAACCTTGGCTATGTAGCTGATGCTGATTTGTTGTGGTCCTCTCCAGCTGTTGTTCCTCGGGCTGCAAGATTCAACCTCACCATGGAGCTGTTTGGAAACTCTATCAATGTGTTTGATGCAGGCGCTCATGTAGATGGCTTTGAATATTTTGTCCAAAAATATTTTGGCAAGGAAGGCTATTTTGCTGAGAATAAGGTGTGTTAATATGATTTTTTTTTTACTCTAAAACAGATCTTTCTCACCATTATACAGCCATGTCTGAACGTCCTTTTACATTTATGTTAAGCTTTCTAGTCAACTTACATGAAGGCATATCCCAAAACAATATGTCATTCAAAAGCCTAGCCCCTCTTAAACATTTTGATACCAAACACGTTGCCATTGATTTTAAAATACAAGGCCAGGATATGCAACAGATGACCTGAGGTTGGAAACCCATTCTTACAATTATGATAAAGAGAGAAAAAACAATGATTTTACACCAGTGTAGCTGCACGTTTTGTTCAACACAAAGTGAGTACATTCAGTGAACTCAATAACATACAATTAATGAATCTTGCCCAGAACATTCAAGCACCACCATTTTACCCCGGCCAGTAGTCTCCTCTAAACTATACCTCATGAAAAATGAATGTTCCTTCATTAAAAAGAACTGTGGGATAAACAATGTGTAATGCTGACAAACTCTTCAATGCTTTAATTCTCATTGAGTCACGAACCAAAGACTTTTTTTCCTCATTAACCAATGTGTCAATGATTGAATTTTGTAAGAAGAGTGGATCCAGTTACACTCTCCCTTGAAACAAATAAATTCATTTTAAATATGAGTTCTTCGCATGTTTGGGAAAGTGTTTTTATGACTTCAGTCTGATAAATCTTGTCCCAGCAAAAGAACGATAAAGCAATTGAATTAAAACTGGTATCAAAATATTCATCATGAACAACCCTCTCAGATGGTGTAAAGTTAATTTATGTTAGCTTTACTGGATGATGTTCTGAGCTATAGATAATGTTCAAGACCTCCTGAAACAACACCATCTTATTGTTAACAGAGAGAAGAAAGAATTCATCACGATCAGCAAATGGGAGACAGATTGGAAACAAAGTAAAAAAGTAGGATCACTGTTAGGGGACAAAGAAGACATAAAAAGAAGAAAACAGCTGGCAACAGT
>JBCIKM010390384.1:0-10844 GCA_039654465.1 Melibe viridis
TGTAAATCATCTATCTGCTGTTTGTGGTTTGATCTGTTCCCTCTTTTAACTAATTCTATCATCTTACTTTCCTCTGGGCACCTATGACCCACGTGTGTTGTGGGGCCCTAAAACCTCCAATAAACAAACAAACAAACATTTTACACACACCCTGTCTTTAACACAACCCAAGAAGAGGTAGAAGTCAAGAGGGGTGATGCGAATTGACCTTTGAGACCAGGGGATTGGCCCGCATCTTCATCTGGAAAAAACAAGATGTTTTCATTTTTGTTACTTTCCAAGTTATTTCAATTCTTTATCGAGGTAAAACTGAACTAAGAGATTGCTTTGTTTTTCATTTCAATTTTTAGGACAAAAATCAGTATCTTAGTTTTTTATCACGCTTCACAAATGACATCACAGTAGAAAAACAGTTTGGTGTATGTTTTTGATACTTTTGTACCAACAAAACTCCAATAATTTTCTTAACTTTTGCAAAAGTCAGGGGACTTGTATCTTTTGTAATTTTTCTATGTCAATTCTTTATCAAGGATTTATAAAAGGACACCCTGTATTATCTTATCTTATGTTTTCTTTTTTTCATTGCATTTTTTTTTATCTTTAAATTTCATTCTTGTTTGTGTTGGTTATCGTGTGTGTGTGTGTGCGTGCATGTGTGTGTGTGTGTGTGTGTGTGTGTGTGTGCGTGCGTGCGTGCGTGTGTGTGTGTGTGTGTTGCAGGGAGGCAGCGGCACTGAGCAAGCCCTGTTCATGCGGCTGTACCTGTTGCAAGGAGTTGTGGCCTTCCACAGAGGAGACTTGAGGGAAGCCCAAAACTTGTTCCGCAGGGTGAGTGAGTCGTAATCCATCCATCACTGTGCAAGTGGTGGAAATTGTTGTCTGATGTTAACCGTTGAAGTGTGTGAATGGTGACATTAAAAAAAAAAATGCGTAAAACATGTAGAGCTCACATACCATTATAACTGACATAAGAGTTGCAATGATAAGCATTTATACACGTTCTTTATAGAATTTGACTGCCTTTCTTGCCCAATTGGTGCAGTTTCAACCATCTTTTCTTAAATATATACAACACAATTCTCAACTTTTGCTTCCAAAGCTCTCTCAAAACTTGTTTAAAACCAGCGAAAAGTTTCCTCAGTATCTTGTTACTTGTATGTCCATGCCTGAAGGCCTCCAGCAGCTCAGGCCTTCCCAGGAGACAGATCATGAAAAATATCCATTAGGAAAAACAACATTCTTTACTTTACTTTTCACATTGCAATTTCAATAGTCTTCTCAGGCCAAGAAACTCCAGCTCTTGGACGCAGTTGCTTAAAACAATAGTCAACTATCTACTTTAGATTTAAAATGCTTGTAAATAATAGTTTAAAAATTTATTTAAATACCCCTATATTCATTTTAAGGCTTAAAGTATTACAACTAGTCCTCTCCTCCTAATTTCAGGGGGAAAAAATAAACAGAATTTGAGAATTTTATGAAAATAGCATTTAACGACAAACTAAACTGAAACGTATATTAAGCTTAGTGGCGGCTCCCTCTATGACCCTCATTTGCCCTAAACTGTTCAACAAATAAATTTAACATTTAACACAATGTCCTTGGTCTGTTTTCAGGCAGAATTTGTGTTGACTTTGTTGCACGTGGACGAGGACCAGCTGAATCAGGGTAAGAGTCAAAGGTTTTTTCTTGTCAACTTCTAGCTGTTTTCGTCCTCTTCTTCCCCTTTCTTCCTCTTTGGGCACCTAAACAAACCCTTCATTTTATTATTCCTGTTTGGTTTTGGCACCTTGTGCATGCATGAGTGTCACCAACATGCCGGCCTTCCGAGATTTCAGCTGAAATCCTGCAGGGTTGCCTATTTGAATTTGCCTAATTGATTTTTTTTTTATGTAAGCTTGTTATATCTATACATTTTCTCAACTTTTGGTAAAGACCATGTGTTTTTATCTTTTATAGTTTTTCAGCTGTCTCAATTCTTTTTCAGGGAATATTATAAAAGGATACCTTGTAATGCTTCACTTGTTTCATTTTTTTCAAGAATTACTCATTCTGCAGTCTTTATCAGGCTTTTTTAGTCTCTCCCATGCACTTTTGTTACTTCCAACCGCTTTTTAAGGCATACAAGAAACAGCAGGAAAAAAATCATGTGGCGATTATTTGAATTTTAAACAGGGTTAAAATTTGTGAAAATCCATCTGTTCAGCGCAAATATGTATGGAAAACCAAAGGATGAAATGCAATATGTCATGTGCAGAATATATGAAGCCATGGAGAAAGGAGGAGAGAGGATGTGTACTTCATTTAGATTTTACTTGTTTTTTTAAGGTTGTACTGTAAATAATGCACCATCTTTTTCAAAGACAATGAGGATGTTATAATGCAGTGACATCTTTCTTGCTGTGCTTTCAGTCATGCTGATGGGTTTTACTGAGAGGGAGGCTCGACTGGGGTTGAGGGCACGAAACGGAAACGTACAGCAGGCAGTGGAGCATATCATGGAGAAACGGAAGGTATGGGTGCTGTATGGTTTGGGTATGGGTGCTTCATGGTTGCTGTATGGATACAGTATGGATGTTCTGTAGATGTATGGATGTTTTGTGTGTACCATTTTAATGCAATATTCAAACTTCACGTAATGTGAGGATTATTTTTGTCTTATTTTAATCTTAATTCTCTCTGTGCCAGGAGAAACATGAGGCTTGGACATCTATCTTCCATATATGCCTTGCTCACTCCCACATTGTCCACCCTGCCCCATTCCTTTCCATTTCCACTATCCATTGCCAGGTAGTTTTTCTTTATGAATTTATGACCAATCCAGTACCAGCTCCTTCTCCTCACCTCCCGGCTTTTCTGCTCCTGCCATCTAACGAAGTCTTTTGTATGTGGTGTTGCCTTTGTATCTTGAAGATTTTTTTCAAATTTTTGGTATGGAAGCTGTCAAGTTTCTCCTCTCCTCCTTTGGTCAGTTGAATTATTTGTGTGGTCATAGACAAATGTTTTTCTTTAGCTTGGACAGATTATTCAAGCATGTACTCTTTTGAATAAAGAATGTGTGGAAGCGTAATTTCAGCAATTCTCAAGCACTTGTAAGCTGCCTTGAGATTTGGGGTTGCCTGTTTTCAGGATAAAAACAGTAACCCTTGATTTTCCAATCCTCTTGTTCTTTAAAGTTATTTTTAATTAAAAATGTATAAAGCAATGAAGTAATCAGTGCTAAAACTGTACAGAAATCGATGTTGAGATTCAGATTAATTGGAAAATAATGATTGTGCTTCCAGTAGATGGTAGAAGTAGAAGGAAAGTGAATCGCTGAAGAATTTCAAAACTAGTTGAGGGTCACTTTTTTTATGTCGAAAGTCACTTTACTACTTCAGCCAGTCCATGAAATAGCCAATGCATTGAAAGGATATACAGCAGATGCCAAGTATCACAATAACAGCAGGATCAACTTTTTGTTCCAAAAGGAATTGGAGGAAAACAACACCAAGGCCAGAGCAGAATGGAACAAGCGAGTGCTGGGCCGAAAGCTGGGCAAAACAGCAGATGGCCAATCGTGAGACATTATTTATTTATTCATTTCCAACCCAAAGTCTCAGAATTCTCATACCGATTTTTTTTTCTTTTTTCTTACTTCTCTGGCTTTGTTTCTTTTCAGCACTGTATTTACACAATTTCCTCTGTTATCAATTTTTGCAGTGTCTGCTTTTACTTTTTACTTTAGGATTTAGTTTTTTCTATGACTTAATGGGGATTCTTTCAAAATTGGCTTCAAGATAATATCTCCTTTCACCAGTTTGTCCCCTGCATTCATCGTCGGGGTGCTGTTAAAACAGCCTTTGTCAGATGTTGGCCATAATGGAGTGAATCCTGAACAGGGACCTTTCACACACACATCGACAGCTGTAGTCTTTTTGATGATGCGTTTCTTGTCCCTGTCCCTGCAGAGTGAATGTGGAGAGCTACAACAACCTTCTGGCCATGGAATTCCCCAAAGGTGCCGCAGCCGAAGCGCTGAGACAGTGCAACAACGACATCAGCACCGCCATCGAGGTAAGAATCAGTTCGTACATAAGTAAAAAACAGGCATTTATAGAGTGAATTTCCACGGTCGTGACCATAGTCTAAGCGCTTTATAACACCATGTCATCTCTGGCAGGTAGCCATGCAACATAAATAAAATTAAAAGTTACCTGTTAGGCGTTCTACCATATTTTTTTTTGGATAGAGACAACTTTTTAAACAAATCGAATGAATAATTTTAATAACGGTTTGTCTATTTGAGTTATTTTTTTTCTTCTTCTTTCAGTTTTTACAAAACCACCCAGAGCTTTTCTCCTTGCCCGACCCTGGCAAAAAGAGAATACACATTACTGACCACATGATGCAACAGGTAAGTCGTGCTGGATGGATTGGCTTGGGGGATTTTTGGGCGTGGGGGGTGGGGGAGGGGGGGGGGGGCATTTGGATTCCTTTTTGTTTGTTTCTTTCTTTTATTTTGGCGTGGTCCTGGTTTGGTTTGGGTTTTTTTGTTGTTTTTTTAAGTTTCTTTTTTAATTGCGTCTGTGAAGGGGAAAATGGATTTTAGTTTTCACTTCGTTTGCAAAACACTAAAAAAAATTGGGGGGGGGGGGGGTTTAGGATTTCTTGGAAATTCTTTTGTTATTTAATTTTTTTTCTATCCATAACATTAAGATGAAAGTTAATCCTCCCTGTCCGTGGGAGACCTTGGTGGGCTCTTGTACATTTGTCTCTGAATTTACTCTTATCTTTTTGTCCTGAAGCTATTCTTTTACTTTTACCCTTCTTCCTCTTTGTCCTGTTTGTTGCTGTCTAGATTGTGCTTCTGTGGTTATTCCGTAATTGCATGCCTTGTGATACATTACTGCAGGGCCACGTGTAAGACATTTAGTACTTTTGTACACAAAGGGATATAAAGATCTGGGGTTCTTATAGCAGATTATGCTGCTATGGGTGATGGCAATTACCTATATCTTTTTTTTTTTTTTTTTTTTGAGAAATTAAAATTTTTGGTCATTATAAATCCTTTTTCTCTGGTTAAGGTTTGTGTTTTGAGAAATTTTATTTCATTCTGTTGTTTTTGATTTAAGCTTGTTCTCTTTTTTACTTTCAACTAATTTTATCATCTTACTTTCTCCCTGGGCCTCGCAATGAACCTTGTTTCATGCTACCCTTTAACCACTGAGAAACCAATTGCCCTTCCCTTCACTGATTTTCATTGAAGCCCTATAAATAAATATTTATGTGTGTGTGTGTGTGTGTGTGTGTGTGTGTGTGCTTGTCTTGCCTACTCAGGTTACAGCCCTAGGGTTTGACGAGGCTGTGGCGCGACAAGCCTTGCAGCACTTCCAGGGCAGCATCGAGAGAGCCGTGGAGGAGCTTATTTCACACGGAGGTGTCCTCCCCTTCCTCTCAGCTTCTCATGGCCACTCTTCCTCCTCACATGGAGAGGGAGAGGGCTCCTCTTCCTCCGAGTCAGGTTGGTGTGGGAAGGAATGGTAGTTTTCAAGGAGGGGGGAGGGAGGGGGATTTTTGGTTTGGGAAATGTTCTTATCTTAAAATTGCATGTACTAGAGTGAGTCAGGAAAGATACTTTTATGCATCAGGAATTCACGAGCTTATGACGCAGTGGAATGTCACTTTGGACATGCAGAGAAAAAGTTAAGTGACGCCCATAGGATAAGCTTCGATAAGATTTATATTTGTTTTTAATTTCTATTTGTCAAAGTTTGCCCATTGCATAGAAAAAAGGCAACGTTTTTTAACCCATCCTATTAATTAGATGAGTGATATGTGGCAAAGTGTGTTTGGTTTTTTTTCTTATTTTGTTGGGTTTTATTTTGTGTGTGTGTGTGTGTTTGTTTGTTTGTTCATGCTGGGTTTGTGTATATAGTAGAGATGGATGGATGTGAGAAAGGAGGCGTTGGTTTTTTGTTTGTATTGATTGGCGGGGTGGGGCGGCGTGGTTTATACAGTGGAATCAGGATAAAGTCAGCTTGCTTCAAGTCAACTCTCACTTTTAGTCAACACATGGCATCGGTCCTGGTTTTTTTCTTCTTTATCTTACTGTTTAAGTTTCCAATGAAGTCAACTGCCTGGACATAAAACTTGTCCATGCCCAAAACTGTCTGTGTAAAATGCGCAAAACTAGAATTTGGCATTTGGAAAAACATCCAGAGATCCGTGGTTCGAGTCCCGGTCGTGGAGGTCGATTTTTTTAGACAATTTATTTTTCTGTATTTTTCTGTATTTATTTACCTTTCTATGGCTTTCTCCTCTCGACACCGTATTCATACAATTACTATTTTCACAATCTTTGATTCAAGGTGTCCCTCAGTAGATCAAAGAGTTTTTGTATGAATAGTAAATAGATAACTTAGTTGTTGTTTGTTGTTATCAATTCTTTATTTCTATTTTATGGCTGTTTGTTTTTGGCTGAGTAGATTGTTCCCGGTCCGAATCTAGCTCTAGCGCAGCCTCGGCTGAGTCAAGCTTGAAGAGGAAGAAGGAACGCGAGGAGCTGGACACACTGGTGTCGGACATCAACACGGACACTAATGATCACCTTGACCTGACACTGGTGGAGGAGAGGGAAATCTTGAGCACCTACCAGGGACTGGCAAGCAGCCTGGGTACCCCTGGGTCATCATAGAGGCAGGGTGATAGAGGGGGAGAGAGAGAAGAGTGGGTGAGTGAGCGAGAGAGAAGGGAAGAGGGAGTGAGTCTGAGAGAGAGAGAGAGAGTGGAGAGAGAGTCTGATGGAAAGAAATAGTGATGGAAAGAGGGAGAAAGCCTCACAACATACCAAGACTGGTTAGCAGCCCTGGCTCCCTCTTGGTCATGTAGAGGGAGGTTGCGTGGGATGAAGAAATCTATTTTATTTTAAGTTGGTATTTTATAAAGGATCATCTTTTTATCATTGTGACACTGAGGGACATGTTTTAACATTTAATAATAGCACAGCAATATCATATGCAAACTTTGATATCAATAACTATTTAATGATGCGAAGAGGATCACCAAACCATCTTTTCCCATACTCTACTCAGGTTTCTTGTACCTATTTTTTTTTTTAATCAAGATAAATTTATTCTCTCTATTTTCATATGTGCTTCAGTGTTGTGGAATATTATAATGACAATTTCTTTTTATAAACAAAATTTTAAAATATATTTTATATTTGGATTTACATAACAAAAAAACCGTCCAGAAATACATGTAAGGCGAAGTTAGCCAACTTGTTTTTCCCTCAAACAGATCCTTATTTTGCTGCAGATGAATTGATTTTATCTATTTTATTCAGAGTGATCTCTGCTATCACTCCAAGACTGCAAGAGTACAGACATTAAGTTCATGGGTTGCAAATTAAATTTTTTACCAACCCTGTGTTTCACTTTGTTACAAATTACATTTGCGCTAATGAGCAATAATCACAGAAAGCACCTCTAAATAGAGAATTTTTAAGAGTGCATATTTTATTTCCGGTTTTGTTTGAAGGTCAATATAATTGTGGTCTCATATGATAAAACAAGTTAAAAAATTTTTTATTCTTTATCCAATAAAATGTGGTGGGTTTTTTTTTCTTCTTCATTGCATCTTGAGCAGTGGGACACATAATGTGGCCTTGAACAAACGATAATTGAAATAAACAAATGAATAGGTAAAGTAAAATGTTTGTGTGATTACTTTTTTTGGTGGGAGTGGGAGATATTTTTTTTCATGTAAATCATCTCTGTCAATTATCTGTGAGAGTGAGAGATATTTTTCCCCCCTGTAAATCATCTCTCTGTGAAACGGTCTCTGGTGGGGTCAAAATTGATCTGCTCTTTTAACAAACCTATGGTCTTCCTTTCCTTTTTTCAGTGATGTCCTGTTTTTGTTGTTTTCTTTGCAACTCAGTGGTCATCTCTTATTTCATGCCTTTTGGTGCATGCACGCAGGGTTTACTAGTTAAACGTACTGAGTCATTTTGTACACAAAGGGGGTTTAAAGATACTGTGTCTTCCTGTTGTGAGTGATGGCCATTGCTTATTCTTGTAATGAGAGATATTTTTTTGTCATAATAAATCATCTCTCTGTGGTGTCGATATGTGTTTTGAGAGAGAATTATTTTTTAGCGTAAATCATCTCTCTGCTGTTTGTGGTTTGATCTGTTTCCTCTTTTAACTAACTCTATCAACTTACTTTCCTCTGGGCTCCTCTATGATCCTTATGTGTCGTAGGTCCCTAAATAAAAAAACATGAATCTTTGATCAAAATGTAAAAAGTAAAACAGTATGTGTAAAAACAAAATATTCCAACAACAATACCAAAAAAACGCATAATTTTTTCAACATTTTTTTATTTTTCAATATATTTCTAGATTTCACAAAAAAAGCTTTACAACATGAACTGCTAAAAAATAATTTGTTGGGATGGTGAAGAGTAGGAGCAGGGGTGGGGCTTTTTGTAGAAAGGAACAGAGTGAGTTCAAATGTAAAAATATGAGACGTGGTAGTGGGGAAATGTAAGTGTAACAATGGTTTTTAATCAATACAACATATACATACAATTACGGGCATGCCAGGGTGTTTAGAAAAAAAAGGTAAAGTTCAAACTGACTTATAATTTTTTAATATTTTTCTTGAATTTCACAATCTACGGTCTGTGTTAAAAAAAAAAAAAAAAAATTTAATGACTTTGGCCATTTCTTTTTCTTCTTAAATTTAAACTTCGGTCTCAAAAGCAAACACTGAAGGCAGTTACCACTACTACCAATTCATGATCAAACAAATTTTTGGAGAAAAAGAGCAAAAACTGACATGAAGCTTAAGACAAAGATTTTCAAATCCAAAATTGAAAAATATTTTTTTTTTAAATCCATTCTGAAAGAATAAGCAGAACTTTGGAGCTGTCATTTAAGAAAATTATTGTCATTAAAAAAGAATAAGTAGGCTACAAAATAACAGAAAAATGACATTATTCAGAGAAGATTTGAACTAACTTTGTTCCACATAAGATACGAGTGACTGACTGACGATAGAGACTGAAGTTTCCTTACTCAGGGATAAGGGAAGGCAGAGATACCTTAAAATCTTAACACTCCACAAAATTATTAATAAAATTTAAGAACTGCTTTCCTTGGGAAAGTCAATCAGTCTAATCTTGTTGATGTTGGTCTGTCAATATGGAAAGAGAAATTTACAAAACACACTAACTCCTTCTCCAGTTATTCCTGTTTATTAATGTTGGAAGTTTGACATTTTTCAGTCCTAAACTACAATGCAACAACTGACATGAGAGCCCCAGCAGGATTCAAACCAGGGCCCTTTTGAATCGACACCATTTGCACCCACTGGGCCAATGTGTGACACCAAGAGGAGGAGACTCTCACAACCACCAAAGACTATAAAATAAATTAAGACTATAAACTATATTAAGGAAATCCAGCATGTTGTCCCAAGAGTAAATACCCGCTACGGACTTCTGCCAATGGCCAGGCCATGCGGGTCTTCTCCAGGACGAGGGATGGACAGGCAAGATGGATTGATATGTGACTGAACAGGATAGACAATGTGACAAGACAAAATGTGCCATGGGAGAAGGGAAAGGTCATGACTAGATCAAAGATTGATAAGAGTCTGATTTGTCTGGAGTAATGATTATTCTAGGCGTCTGTATGAGATGAACCTGTGCCGCATTGAATGACAGCAAAGACATTGCAGGAAGCGTTTTGTGACATCGAACACTGCTAAATATTACAAAAGAATTTAACTTTGAATTTTTTTTGTTTGGCCAAAATATTTAAAAAAAAAAAAATGTAGCAAGAATGAACACAAGCACACTGACAAATTCACATATTCAACGACATCAACAATGAAACAATAAGGATAACAGATATGATATCCACTGCAACAACTAAAATGTGAAAATAAGGGTGGAACATTTTTCTTTTTTAAACAACAAACCAGAGTCAAACAATGTACTAATAAAATGCAGTTTTCACCATTTAAACAAAATGATACAACAAGATCAATGGATCTGTGATAGTGATGCCCTAGGACCAGGATAAATGCCAGCTTCTTGTCATGAATCCTGTTCACTCTTCAAAATAAAATTCCTGTACAAATAATTTACTGACAAGATGTGCAAGTGTCAACAATGCATGACATGTTGAACACAGTTCCAAGTCATAAATGAAAAGAAAAAGGCCAAAAAAAAATTAAATAAATAGATTAAAAAAAACACTCACACATGAAAAGAGAGATCAAGCATTCAGTATCAACCTTCCATCCACCCAAAATATGATAGTAATTGGCAAGAAGACCCTACCTAAAACAACAGTTTATAGAAGAGGAGAAAGTTACAACTTGCTTCATAATCGGGTTTGTCATAAATCAGAAATGTCCTTGCAATAGAGAAACAACATCCTTCCAGTTCTATGTGTGAATTTTGGTTACGCAAAGCAAGATACACTGTACAAATCCACCCTCCAACCTTCTAATGTTGCACGGATGCTTCAATCAGCTTTACAGAACGTTTGACAAGAACACGGGTTACAAATGGTCCCTGGCAGAAAGCAACTTTTTGCATAATTTCTTCTACCACTTAAGTAAACTTTGACACATTATCCTCTCCACCAAGGAAGCTGTCCTGTCTCACTTATTGAGATTTAAAAACAGAGAATGAGATTCTGCTATGGAAAAAAGAAAATAAAACTGATAAATTCTATTCAAACTTTCCAAAATAGCGCTGTTGTAATTTTTTGTTTGTTTATTGGAGGTTTTAGGGCCCCACGACACACGAGGGTCATAGAGGAGCTCAGAGGAAAGTAAGATGAT
>JBCIKM010390492.1:0-10842 GCA_039654465.1 Melibe viridis
ATAGACAGATAGATAGATAGATAGATAGATAGATAGATAGATAGATAGATAGATAGACAGATAGATAGATAGATAGACAGACAGACAGATAGATAGATAGATAGATAGATAGATAAACAAGACAGATAGAGCCAAGCCACGAAAGGAACTGAAGACAGTCTGTCGTAATGTTGGATTTATTAATGACAAAGAAAACATAATGCCCAAAAATAAAAAAAAGAATTTAGTCGGCTAAGCCAACTGCCCTCACTCATGGTGATTGGCTCCAGTCATTGAATTTATTTCAGTCCATATCTAAGCTGTAAATGTATTCATGATTTACTCTTTGCTCTTCCCATGATTTATTTTTTTCTGCACTGTCAAAACTACATCTCAATTTGTGCAATTTCAAAAGACAAATTGAAAGCTTATTTTTTTAATTGATTTATTTTTTAAATATATTTTTAAAAGTATTAAACCCTGTCTCAGGCCCTGTTTAAAATGTCCATGCCTCAGCAGTTTGGTTCTATTCTCATGAGTTAAATGCAACACAAAAGCACATTATTTTGTCTTGAATGGGTTGAAATAACCCACAGCTTTCAATATAACGGTAGAATAACCTATCAAAATATTCTTCAAAAAAATTGCTCGAAGAAAGAAAATAGCGGGTATAGTTTGTAAAGCAAGTTACAGGTACTGTAAAGCACAATTGTACAATTTTCCGGACAGAGACAAGGTTGTATGATCTACAACCAGGGGGACCTCCAAGCTTAACATCCATTTCTGATGAGATGAGGTAATTGTGGTCCACCCAAAGACACAACAGGATGGCGTGGGCCGGCAGGAATGGAGCCCAAACTGAATAACCTCATCAACTGTGCCTCCACCAAGCCATCTAAAGATAATCATTGGAGTTGGATATTCCCTATTCTCCATTCGCCATCCTGTGTGATCAAACTTATAATATAGTTTGCTTTACAACCCAACCTCATCCCCCACACTCTGCTAAAAAATACCAACCCCAACCCCACCAAAATAAACAAACAAAAATCCAACACCCCCCCCTGCACCCCTTAATTTAAAACTTGGTACTGTCAATGAGACATTTTTGAGTATACATTTTAACATAGATGTGTTTTGGCTAGATAAGGGATTTGCATGCTACAAAAAAGGCCTTTTTCTTAAGCTTTCTTTGATTGCCATTTTTAAGTCTTATTGGTATAACTAAACAAATGTCACAATAAAGTGCATTCATTTGGGAAAAACGTGATGCTGTTTATACAAAGAAAAAGGATTTCATTTCTAAACAACAAGCTACAGCAAAGGTGCTAACTAAAACATTGCACCTCTTGCTACATAAAATGGAAAGGAGATGGACAAACTAGGTAAAAATCATATTGCTCAAATGTGGAACTTAGTTATGAAAAGGTAACTAAGACCCATAATATGCAAGAAAATATTTTGAAAAAATGCCTTTTTTTAAAATATGTGAAACAAACTCTCATCACAATATCTCCATGTATTTACTTCAATCCTGGTATAATTGTAACCATATTTTCTATTATTTCAACATATTTCATTCATACCTAAAGTCTCACATAAAGATCCCATAATATCACGATTACAATACATAAATGTATTAACTAACAGCTCTTCTCATTTCAATCAGAAGCACTGGCATAACAGACTCATATTTCTGTCACCAAGGAATAAACAACTTCCAGACTAAAATAACCACACAGCAAACTCATTTTATACTTTCAATTTATTTCCATACCAAAATTTTGGTAACAGAGATCCATATCACTGCATTCCAACTTACTTACATTTTAATCCTAGCATACAATGAAAAAATATTTCAACTAATATGGCATCCGAGTGGTATGGGAAAAAACAACAACACAATAAGCATAATACATATATTGCTATTTTTCAATCCACTTTTTTTAGAGAGCCTAGTGTCCAGTCAAAGTAAAAGTAGTTGAGATCGCATTAATTTAATTTTTTTTCTTCTTTTTTTAAACAGATCCCATACACATAAATAAAAATTCTTTCCAATACTATGGCAGCCTGACTAAATGTTTCTTTACAAAAGCACGTTACAATAAACGGCAAGACATTTAACTTAGCATAACCCTAGGGTGACTGAGTTGTCAAACAATATTATGAAGCTTGAGCACCTATGGGAACTACATATTAGGCTTCAGAATAAAAGCAAGAAAACTAATTTTTATTCTTAGGATATAATATGACAATCATAATCATAAGTAGTTATGGGTTACATACATAAATACATACACCTGTAAGTACCCTATGTACATTTAAATCAATATGGGCAAAACATATCATCAGACCTCACCATAATTACAGCAATATATGCAAAGCACATTTTCAGACTTCACCATAATTACTGAATAGGGTGGGGAAAGGTGGTGTTTTTTTGTTTGTTTGTTGTTTTTGTGTGTGTGTGTGTGTGTGTGTGTGTGTGTGTGTGTGTGTGTGAGTGTGTGTGTGTGTTTGTTTGTTTGTTGTTGTTGGTTTTTTTGTGTTTTTTTTAAGGGGGGGGGGAATTATTAAGAATTTCATAAAGCAATATAAATTCTCTTACTTTTATTCCAAGGACAATTGAATCCATGAGTGTAGTCAGCATATTTCAACACAAATCATTTTCCGAGATGCCCTTTTCACTTGTAACTTTGACTCCCTCTCAAAAGGTTTCCTGATTTTTGTTCAGTTGCATTGGAATATAAGTCAATGGCTAGACTGTGGCAGAAAGTAGTCTATAGAAATGAAATAAATCACTATTCTCATCGAAACCTCTGTAGGCTCTGTTCTCAAAGCTGCAATGACTTGATACAACTTTAATGCAATAGAAGTATAAGAGTATAAATCCGATGACGCATTCTTTGAACCAAAGTTCTACCTGTGTATGCTATTTTTCACAAACATTGCTTATAAGGCAGTTACTTCTGAAACTGAGCAAATGGAACTACATGTAAAATACTTGTATGCCTGAGTGAAAATGAAAATTTTAGACTGCTTTCTTTGCATTTTAGTAACATTCAAAACTTTTATCACCTATCAGGTCATGATCGCCTGACAGAAGTAATAAATTATGAATAAATATTCATTGTTTGAACTAAGGCACAAATAGAAAGAAACTTACAAGGCCACTGAGCAAGAATCTTTTTGCCCTGACTGGGTCTTTCACTTTTGATTTTTAACCATCACCAAATAAAATGCGCACAAACTCAGAAGTCCATGTCAGAATTTTCCTCCGAGTCCCAACCACTCGTCTCAATGGCCCCCGCCTCAAAGTCCACCTCCACGTTGTACTCAAAATCCAGATCCCCGAGCTTTTTAGCGTTCTTTTCGAAAGATGTGTTCATAACCAACTTTTTGCGCTGCAGGGTTTCCTCGTCCACTTTGTTGAGGTTTTCCTCTGGATCCAAGGCGTCCATTTTGTTGTTGCGGGCAATGCTTGCCTCCAGGCTAAGGCCGCTGATTCTGAAAGACACAAGTACCACAAGAGGAAAAAAGAAAAAAATTACTATTACTGCATCAATGGTAAACAGCCATCAAAGATATTTGAAAGCCCAAAGCATACTCACTTTTGCATATTCACATACTAAAACAATTATAATAAAATTGTGACTTTCTCATAATATATCATTTGCATTGTTATGCTTACAATTCTAAACTGATGGATTAATAAAGTTGTATTATCTTATCTTGTCGTAATGTCCTGTGTTTGAAAAGAAATGTGCCCTGACAATAACAGAAATTTGCCCTTTTCAAGAATCCCAGACATAATATATTATGTATCCATATACTTATATGCAAAGACATTCTCCGCTGACAGACATATAAATGATATACATGTATGCATACACACACAAACACACACACCAACAAACACACACATAATATCCAACAATTTGCAAATTCAAGAATAAGAGGGGTTACAAAAATATCACCTTGGATCACACACCATAGATTTACTACTTTTGTGTCTCATAATGCCTTGGTTATTATATGAGCACTGTTTTCAAATTTTAAGCAACACAGGAAAAATGCCTGGTTTAACTTGAAATTGAAATTAGTCATTTCTGAAATTTGAATCTGCTCTCCTGAAAAGTGTCTCACTGTCATGAGTATGTGAAGCTTTTGAAGGTGTTTATAACCACCCATAATTTACACAAGGCCTTCATTACAATCAATAAATAATAAAATTCCCTTTATTCAGCCTGTAAAAGAAACTTTTCTCCTGGGTCTACCCCCAAAAAAGACAGTATCAACCTGGGTCTCAGATGCGGTGCAGTTCCGCATTTGGGTAGGCATGATGATGATCACAACAGCTGGAATCAAACCCACATTCTTTTGCATGGGAGTCTGACGCCTGGCAAACAAAGCTCAGCTTATCATGATTAACCACAAAAAAAAAAGAAGAAAGATAACTGGTGACTATTTGAGATGCCATCATGCACACACCTGTCCTTGACAATTGTCAACAACCGCTGCAGCTGAGCAGGGGAGATAAGTCTGATGAATTTGGCATGCCGTGGGTTTTCCTTCAGGTCGTCATAAATTCTCTCCACCCCAGTGTGCTTGCTGAAGTTCCTCAGGGGCATGGACCGGCGTCGCATCTTCCCAGACTTCCAGTCTTTGTATGTCAGCACCAGAGTAGGAGGGGAAAACCGGACGCCGCATTTCAACAGCTGAATCGTGTCAGCCATATTTCTTCAGCCACTGTTTTGATACTCTCATGAAGAAATGAAAGTGTCTTGTTGTTCGAAGCTGAAGTTTGTCTTTTCCTACAAGTTATCACATATTGCATGTACAA
Organism: Melibe viridis; assembly: GCA_039654465.1. Taxonomy (NCBI): domain Eukaryota; kingdom Metazoa; phylum Mollusca; class Gastropoda; order Nudibranchia; family Dendronotidae; genus Melibe; species Melibe viridis. The sequence goes on from JBCIKM010390492.1 coordinate 4,823, forward strand.
TTTATCTGTTTTTGATTACTTGCTCCTGAGGAATAAAAACAAACAAACATTGACACAGGTACAGGGGGCTGAAAACACAATAACCCCCACCCCCCACCCCTAGAAAAAAACCCAAAAGTTCTTTTTTATAATGCCTGCTGTGAGTTTCTGTGTTTCTTTTAGTGCATTTACTTACTGGATGAGAAGACCTGTCATGAATCAGAACCAAATTAAAAAAAAAATATAATGTAACAGAAAGCTGTTTTTTTTGTGGTTATTTTGTTTATCTTATTCTTTAATAATTTTTTTATTTTATAATATTTTTTTAAACTTCTGGTTCTGTACCGATTTGCTCTCTACTCATTCCCACCTAAACAGCAGGCCACAAGGGTAAGCTGCCTTCCCTTTTCCCCCTCTAACAGTGCCTCTCCTTCAGATATCATTTAACACAAACCGTTCACTTAGAGGGCGAAGACCATGACTGTACAAAAGCTCTAGATATAATCTCCTAAGGGCCATAGAGTTCTATAGTTTTGAATATTGCAGCTTTTCTGATTGGCTGTGGTAACCTGAGTCCAAATTTACATTAAATTCAGACTCATGTTTCCAAATAAATAAAAATTCTATTCCGAATTGAGTCCAAGTACACATAGCTTTTTTAAACTCAATTTGGAGAAGCAAAGGGATACGAATAAAACCTAATTTTATGATAAGGAAGCGTTTCTCTTTCTTCTCTTTGAGCTAGGCTAATTTGGCATTTAAATTTAAAGCTCTGCTTCATTGATATCATAGGTGGGCTGGTAACTCAGCTGGCAAGGTTTTCAACTTGCACACTGAAAGGTGTGGGTTTGAATCCTGGCAGGGGCTGTGGTGGTTTATATGGGTCTCAACTCCAAAGTTTGAAAAAGGAGGATCCTACTAATTCCTTTTTCCCATCTACCACTCGCATTTTGGAACACTCTACCACCAGAGGCAACCGAAACAAATTCACAAGAGCATTTTAAACGGATCATCAACTCATGTTTAGTTTAGAATTTTAGAAATTCCCTCTAGATCTGCCAACACTGTGTGTATCACCAAATTTAATAGTGACGTGTGTATGTTACATAATGTAGAACTAGTTGTGTGCGGGAGTTGAGCACATGAGAATGTATATGTGTGTGTTTGTGTGTGCCGGGGGTGTTTGAACAAGTATTTAATGTAGGCTGATCCTCCATTAGGGGGCCTCTACATACCGCTGAAGAAGAAGAAGAAGAAGAAGAAGAAAAAGATCTTGTCACCGCCAACCTCCATCTTCTTTTTTCTTTTACAAGAGAACCCTATCAAATCTTAGTTTCTTACGGTGTAGTATACATCTAAATAAACAAGGATGACTTGTGTTTTAAAAAATCTACAAAATCTCTGAGTTTTGCTCAGTGATTGACTTCCAATCGCAAAACGAGATAGATAGATTAGTAGTAGATAGTAGACTTACTTTCGGAATCTTATTGTGAGCAGTCTTGGTATCAATAACCAGATTCTTCTAAGACAGCATTTTGCTTACCAGAAAATTGGTTTTTGAAAAAAAGGACAAACTATGAACCACTCCAGGAAATTCCACAGGTTTTTTTTTTCTTCAAAAAATGTTATATTCATGTAGATTATGTACTAGAATCATTTCGAAGGCTTGCTTGGTAACTATGAAAATTCAGAATATTTTTGTCTTGAACAGACGTGCATCTTTAGATTTATGAGTACTCAAGAAGTGTGCGATACAAAAATAAATTGTGGGCGTTTTATTATGTTACCTTTAGGACATTATTCAAATTTATTAAAATCTGGACCTGTTTTAGGTTTATCAAAGACGTTTAAGAGGACCATATTATCTTATTTTTTTTCTCAATTTTGTGTGTATAAAGGTGATTCTGTTTCATGCACAGCAACACTTCAGGAATTTGTTTACAATGTGTTACTTCCGGCTCAACGCAATCCTTCGTAGTAAGCTGGTTTCGGTTTCCCGAACAGCTGCAAGTATCCTATTAGAGTCAGGATGCCCTGCCTCATTTCGTGTTTGAAGATAGTCTCAAAAAATGTTGTCTGTTATATCTTATTTTGATGCTGTTGGTAAGCACATATGATTAAGACGCGTCAAATCTACAAGGAGAATTTCAAACAAACACCCAATCATAATGGGCACGCAGAGAGGGGGTAGATTGTTGAGGCTCCCGTTTTTGCCCGTTATAGATGTGCATTATTATTATTATTATATACTTCTCTTTGCTGTATTATCATTATTTGTCTATTTTGTGTGTGTTTCTTCAATCGTACGAATAACTTGCACCAGCTTGTGCGAATAACCCTTTTTTACTCAAATGATATAGGGGAAATAACCCTTTGAATTAATCTTCCCTGCCAAGTATCTCAGAGCTGTTACCCTGAAATGGGGATTTGGAACACCTTTTCAAGCTTCAATTAACACTGAGATGTAATTTTGTTTCGCTTGATCATTGCAAAAAAGCTCAGAGTTTTTGCACATTACGCGAAGCATGCAGTGGAGGGGCTGTTCTTTCTCTGGACAGAGATTTCCAAGTTTCTTGCAAGTTTTTATCAGCTTTGTCACAATCCTACTGTGCTGCGACTGAGAAAGACTCCATGCTGTCTATTTAGTTTTTAATATCATAGCTTTAGTGGCCGTTGGAGATGTTACATCTATATGAAGATACATGTGGCTTTATAAGAGTGTACATGTGGCTTTATAAGAGTGTTAAATATTTTTCTTTAAAGAGACAACCTTTGTACCCAGGAGGACCTCAGAGCTTTACATCCATGGCATGTAGGGTTATAAGGCTTCTACGTTCTGTGGTAGATAAAGTAGCAAAGGGCATCCCCAATTCATGAATATTCATTTTAGCGGGAAAAGCTACGTCACGAGGATAATAGTCAAAAAGTCAATGTCATTCTCCTTTCTGCGATGAAGTGTCAAAACTCTTTCAAACTGTATCGAAACTGAGATTTATGAATGAATGAATGAATGAATGAATGAATGAATGAATGAGCCTTCCGCATCCCAGTCATCCGACAAGGACGCCTCGGTGGCATTAGTCTTTCGAATGTTTCTTCTTGTTTATAAAATCTTAATTCATGTTTATGATAATACTTGTTTGAATTTGAATGAACCAATCGGACATGGCAAAACAAAACAAAACAAAACAAACAAACAAACAAAAAACCGGGAAAAAATCGTCAAATAATTTTTTCGCCTTTGAAAGTAAAATAAAACGAAAAATTAGAATAAGTGAAGAAAAAATATGTAATTACTTATCTTGAATTAAAAAAAAAAATTGAACAATTTAAGTCTTAGTCTTGATACAGCTAGAAAGAGTTTTGAAACTTGATCGCAGAAAGGAGTATGACATTGATTTTTTGACCATCACTCTCATGACGTAGCTTTTCCTGCCAAAATGAATATTCATGATTTGATGACGTTGTTTACTACTCTCATCGAAATAAGCAAGGCGTAAGAATCGTAACGTGCACTTTTTTTTCTCGTATTTTACGTGTGAAATATAGAATTTATTTAATTGGGTTCTTTCCTCTTTACGTGACTAAGAGGTGTGGCATAACAGAGGCAATAAATATCACATTCCAGGTAATGCTCGAAAGAGGGATGAATAGTAAACAAAAGATATTCAAGATTAAATCCTCTCAGTGTCATGACTCTTTGGTCAGACTGTAGTGCTGATTGTTATAAAATTGATCATGGATGGCGGTCTTTATCTGGTCACATTTTCACTTGACCTCGAGGTCAATTGGATAAGAAGAGGGGGACAGAACTGCATCCGGTTCCAGAACAGTCAGGCTAAGACAGCCTGACCAAGTAAGGTCTAAAACACCTCGGGACTTTTTGAAAAGAGTCGTTTACAAAGCACCCCATTGGAAAAAGGGCTGGCATGTTTTGAACAGCTGCTCTTTTGGAAAGGAAAAACAAGAAAGAAGATAAACAAAGAGGTTTATATCCAAATATATCTTGTATCCGCGCAAATTGTTTTCTTATTTCTTTGAATTTACCGGACAAGGTGGTGGTATACAAAGGTAAGATGGCAATTAAATGGTGTACCAGTCTGCCCTCCCCAAAACAAACAAACAAACAAACAAACAAAAAAAAAACAAAAAAAAAACCACATCCAAAAACCAAAACCAAAAAAAAAAAAAAAAACCCAAAAAGAAATACACCCCCCCAAAAAAACCTAAACAAGAACAAAACAAAAAACAGCATTTTTTCTTATGTAACCTTTTTATTTTTTTGCCCGTTAACGCTTTGTTTTTGTTGGGTTTTTTTGCATCCGCCTCCAAGCCATTTTGTCTTTATAATTTTCATCACCCAAGCTCACGGTCTGTTCTGTCTCCGCAAAACTTGGTTTGAAGCAAAAAGATTCTCTTACACCATAATGCACTTCAAAGTTCGTGCTTTTCTATACCACAAAGGGGAAACAAAAAATGTAATTAAAAATTAAAAAATAAAACTTTTATGTTACCAGCAACTAACTATAGTCTGTTGCACAGCGTTTTTTAAAAATTCTAATTAATATATATATATATATATATATATATTTATATATACTTTACTTCTTGACAGATCATTTTCAAAGGCATTGTCCTTTTTATGGGTTTCTTTAAACTGAATATATATGTTCAATCGAGTCTAGTGTTTCTAAATAGGTGCTTTAAAAATACTGAACAAAAGGGCAGTTTTTCTAAACATTCCTCGAGTGCCATTTTAAAATGATATCAGTAGAACTAAACAAACCTTACAAATGTGTGCATTCATTAGCAATAAATCGATATATGCAGTTTATATCGACGAAAACATATTTTGACGTCCTTAATTTTAACCCATAAACTATCGTAAATATGTTCTACTACGAGTACATCGCACCTCTTGGTCTGTAAAAATGCAAAGACAAAGAAAACAAAATTGGTAAAAAAAAAAAACTCAGCGGATATTGTTCAAATTTGGAATGTAGTTAAAATAAAATGACTTAGAGCCTCATGCAAACTTTCAAAGCAAAGTATTTATGGACACAAAAGTTTTTTTTAGAAAAAATACCCGCTATTTCTGTTTTGTTTTGTTTTTATTTTGGATGGAACGGATTATACCAGTTTGGGCTCCAAAAATCTTTAAATTAAATTATATCTAGCATTTACATAGCGCTTATCCTCGGTCATCACCATGATCTGTGCGCTTTGCAACACCACATCCCTGGCAGACAAACAACATGTAACACACGACTAGACAAGCAGCCTGTTAGACGCGTTACAATATTTCAGTCAGGGACAATATTGTCTTATCTACAACCAGGGGAACCTCCGAGCTGTATATCCTTCTCCGAGAGGATGAGGTAGTGTGGTAAAATGCCTTACCCAAGGGCACACCGTCAATGGCCAGAGGCTATACATGGGGCAGCAGATCTGGGAAGTGATCCTATGCGTCACCACTCCAAATACTAGCCTCGATCGTTATTGCTTGACTCTCGCATGTAGCGAGCTGTTTTAGCCGTCTTGATGAAAATCATATGAGACATAAAACAATACACTTGTTAGGGTAATGATGCAACTAATAAAACAAAACAAAATATATAAACTATATAAACTAGCTCCACCTATTTCGATTCTTTACTAATGAAGATAGACAGACAAACAAACAGACAGAACGGATTGATAGATGGATGGATGGATGGATGGATGTGGATGGATGAATGGATGGATAGATGGGTGGATGGATGTATGGATGGATGAATAAACAAAGCGTCAAAGAGATGGGTTGAAAACTCCGGTGAGACGCAAACATTCTGCTCTTTGTTGCCCAACGGTTGAATGGGTCAAATTTTCCAAACGTATGTTCCGTTTTTAAATCCAACGCGCGGGCTGCCTTAAGCTGTCCCTAGCACCAACCCTCACCCCTCCACGTCCACTGTCCAGGTTCAATAAGCTTGTCATTATCCCCTCTCCTCCGTCTCCCCCTCCCCCCCCCTCTCACTCTCTCTCTCTCTCTCTCTCTCTCT
>JBCIKM010390823.1:0-20744 GCA_039654465.1 Melibe viridis
TATTTGGGGGACTAGTGGCGTCATCTATGACGACGGCCTGTTTTCTGTTTGTCATGTAGGACACGAGCCAGTCAAGCACTGATCCTGAGACTCCATGGTTCCTCAGCTGTTCAGTCATAGTTGAGTGGTCGACTGTGTCAAAAGCAGCCATATATATGCCATCTAAAGAAAAACAAAAACGGATGGATCATTCACTTCACCTGTCTGCGAAAACTATTTTAAAAATCCAAATATTTAGCCCGTGTGGTAAACTGGATCATTGATTGGTCTTTTTTAATGAGCAGATCCCACCAAGGCAACAGCAACTATTAATTGGTTTAAGATAGAATAATACCCCTTGTATTTCTTATTATGCCATGCAAGATAAGGCACGGTGGACCGATTGTCAGCCTGTCTTCATTTCTTGTGATCCAGAGTTCTTCGCCATCCTTGGAGCTGGGTCCCGACACTGCTTAGGCAGTATGAAGGGACATGGAGCAAAACAAAGCAAAACTGTCTAGTTAGTGTAACATTAACTATAGGGAAAATGATACTGAGGGAGCATTTATTGAGATTTCATCACAATGAAGGGTGCAGATTCTTTCTTTTCAAAGGAAATTTTCGTTATTCTTATCCATCAATAGAAAAGACTCTTTAAGTATCCTTAGAATGGGTTTCATTCAACACTCAAGCATTAAACCTAGACTGCCTCTTGAATATAAATTGAATCCCTGAGTCTGTCAAAATCAGTGCAAATGGGGACAATTTCAAAGCATTGACCTGTTACATAATACCTTGATCAAGGTATTTAACAGCTCTTCCTATGGCTCATCAAGACTTGATTTGTACTAAACAGATATCGACAGTAATACTAATATGAAGAAAAATAATTATCCTTGATTGTAACAGCGAAATGAAATTACAGAGAGGTCAAACAAGCATAGATTTTTTGAGCAGGGCTCTCTCTTTGAAAGTGTTACTATCACAAATGGATTCATCAGGTCTCATGACGGATATGATTCAGAAATATACCTAGGTATTTAGATTTTTGAAAAGTTTTCAGAGGTCTTTTCGGGACTATGATTTTGGAGTTTGAAGAAAAAATCTTGATCCATGAATATGTGTCAGGAAGTTGTATAATGTATACTTATCTCATCTCAGCAAATCTCACAGATCACAGAAGATTGTTGTCCTTGTCAGTTCCTGATGTTGAAAGACTGAGTGGTTTAACAAGAAATCAAGTTGTTTCTGTAAAGAATGCTATTGCTGCCAAACATGCTCCAAAACAGAAGTGCAGAGGTTTGAACAATTTGACTTTTTTGTTGTTGGCGTTGTTTAACTGGAGTAAAAAGCAGTCCCTTGTTCTTGTCATTCGTTTATATCAGCAATAGATATTTTTACATGCATTTTATTTGTAACCAAAATAGTGTTCAAAAGAATAGAAGCCTCCTAATCTTATAATTTGGTTTTTAATGTGTTTAAAACAATTTGCATTAACAATTTTAGGTGCTTTACAAATCAATCCAATTATTATACAGTTTTATTTTACATCACAAAATTATCACCTTGACTTTTTTATCCCTGTTTTTTCACTTTCAATTCTAAGCTCTTGATTTATCAAAACGAACTGCCCACAAGTCTATCCTGAGATGGAAATTACCCCTTGAGTGTCCCGTCATTGACAGCACTTTGAGAGGTACGTACAATACAACTCAGTCATTGCGAGAGGCTCCATTCCTGACCAAATGTCTCGTTATTCCTTCGGTCTCATTATTCCCGAATGCATGTACTTTTAAAGTAAACACACTATAAGAGTAGAGAAAGAGCTGTTTGCTGAAAATTGATAATTAGATTGGAGGTAAAAGTGTATAAGGATGGTGCTGACAATAGGTAGAAGGAAAAAGAACAACTTTGTTTTGTTATCCTTATCCCTTCATACCGACTTAGCAGTGTCGGAAAAATTCTGGATCACAAGAAATGAAGACAGGCAGATGATCAGTCCATCGTGCCTAATCTTGGGTGGCATAATGAGCAATACATATGGGTTATTACTCGATCAGGAGCGGCTTATAGTTAGAGAATTACGGTGTGTTATGTGATGTTTTATGTTATTTATCAGATGGAAAATTTAAAGCTGTTCTCTCTCTCCATGGGTTTTTATGTTTTGGGTTTTGTTGTTACTTTTTTTGTTTATTTTATAATGGTACTTTTTAAAAGTCTGACCATGTTGACATGTGTACTGTGTTGCAGTCACCTCAAGCCATAATTTTTTTTCCTTTCTCTGAAAACACAGGAGGACTCCTATCAGGGCTTCTGACAGAGGTGTCAGGGGAGAGTGCTTGTGGGAAGACCCAACTTTGCTTACAGATTTGCATTAGTGCTCAACTGCAAAGAAAAGGTAATTATAGTAATAAAGGATATAAAGAACAGCTGAGGACATTCCATTCCATATAAGTTCTTTATATCAGTCGGGATTTATGTAATTATTTCCTATGAGATCCTTAAAAATCTGTTTTTTATAACCATCAGTTATCTATAAGAGTGTGCTGCATGTCAAATTTTTCTTTCTTGAGTTAGAATCACAATACATATGTGCCACTTGAATTAAAAGCAATACTGCACTGATAAAGTATTATTTAACAAGAAGAAGAAGAAAAGAAGAAGAAATTTAATGTTGGTGTTTATGTTTTGTTTTGTTATTCATATCCCTTCATATGGCCATAGCAGTGTCGGCACCCAGCTTCGAGGAGCTAGGAAAACCTCTGGATCACAAGAAATGAAGACAGGCAGATGATCAGTCTACTGTGTCTAATATTGTGTGGCATAATGAGCAATACATTATAATGATAATAATAGAATTTGTTTTTAATACATATGGGGTATTACTTAATCTTAAGCAAAACAATAGTTGCTGTTGCCGTTGTAGTATCTGCTCATTGAGAAAGAATGATGAGCCGATTTTCCACGATGTGGGGAGGCTTTTATGAACAGGGTCAATTTCTCTCTTTATACAGGTGCAGTTTATATTAGCACTGAAGACGTATTTCCAAGTAAGAGGCTACAACAAATGATACATCATCATTCCAGACACAGTAAAAGGAAAGACATTGGCAATGGAATATTCATCGAGCATGTGTCAGATTTTGTGAGTACTTACTATTCTGTTCTCCTTTCACTGACATTGGAGCGCTACAATTATGTTGGAAGTTTAAGATATCATTTTGCATGAAACCTACATAAATTTTGTTTAACTCTTCTTCTTCGTTCTTTGCTATTTTTTTGCATTGTCTGAGTGGACAATTTTTATGGCCAACTTTTTAGTATGTTTTGAAGCTGGTTTAAAATAAATTTTAGAGTTGGATTTTTTTTTTTAAGTTACTGCTATTCTGCCATTCAAGATAATAAACATGATCTGACTCATTTCAAGGGTATCTTTTGTCTTATCTTTTATCAAAGAATTTAGTTTGTTCCTTGACCAAGTAAAATATTAAAATAATTATATCGTAGTAGTCATTTATGATTTCACAGATTACCAATGATTGTATAATATGGGTTATCTATTGAATTTAGTGTTCTCCAACATTCTATGAACTGTGATGAAATACTTTGCTTCTAAGATTATTGACGTAAAGGGGCATTTATTAGCATATCTCTAAAAAGCTTGCTCTTCTGTTCTGAAACAGAATAAAAATTTTTATGTCTATCATTCATTGGTAATTACAACTTGCTCAATACAATAGTCAAGCAATGAAAAGCATGGCCAGTTTTTGGAAAGGTGACGCTCTGCCATGACCCCTGGTATTGTGCCCTTGGGTAAGGCAAGGCATTTTACCACACTTACCTCATCCTGTTGGGAATGGATTTTAAGCTCAGAGGTCCCCCTGGTTGTAGACAACCTTGTCTCTGATTATCACACACTACACCAAAGATACGGTTTGTATTGTCATGTGCTTTGTATGCTTGCCAGGGATATGGAACTGTAAAGAGCTTTGAGTATGGTGATGACCATGAATAAATGGCATATATTTAATTCCATATTTATTAATTTTTATTCTATTTGACTATTTGGCTCACTGGATTTTCTGAAGGACACCACTTCTTAACACACTTTCTTTTATTTCTAATATCGGACAGGACATGTTGGACTTCTGTGTCAGCAGGAGACTTCCCACTCTCCTGAATCGAGGGGATGTCAGCGTCGTGGTGATTGATTCAGTGGCTGCTCTCTTCAGGTGTCATTATGATGCATCACAGACTGTTGAGAGGGCTGAACACTTGATACGATTTGCATCTCATTTACACAATCTAGCTTCTGAGCACAATATCCCAATTATTTGTGTCAATCAAGTAAGTATTGAAAAGGAAATCAACAAAAAAACAAAACGATTCATTTAGTTTCAAGCCCCCATCATGCTTAATTTTGTCAAAGTTTCAAATTCTAGCCGGGGACTATAATATACATAATTTGTTCAAAATTTTGCATGCTGGATAGCAGATTAGTAATCCTTTATTCATGTTTTATATTTTTGTAGGATAAATTACAAATTTTTTTGTTCTTATATGATTGAAGTTGAAGTATTGTGGCTACCAAGATGTGGTCTTTGATTGTCCCAGAGATTTTATGTAGGTATTTGTGGGTTGTTGTTTGACATAATATGACAAAAAAAAAACCACCCCCTTCATACCCAATTGTCTCCCTATCTCTTCCCCCCCCCCCCCCCCCCCTCTCTCTCTATCTCTCTTTATTTTAAAATTCTGATGACATTACACAGCACGCAGTAGTGATAGTAGTAATAAGGTTTTGTCATCATATGATATATTCTCATCGGCTTTCCCTGTAGCCTACAGCAGTAGTAGCAATTCCATTGTTACCCCTTCCGAACAGTTTCTCGTGTGAGGGTCTGTCCGTTTGGGTGTCAATCAATTGCTTTAACTTAAATATGACTGCTCTTTTCTTTACTCTCTCTTTCCCTCTCTGTCCCCCCCCCCCCCTTCTATATCTCTTTCTTTCCCTCTCTGTCTCTCTGGTGACCAGTTTGGATGCACAATACAAACCACTCTATACAGGGCGTCTCAAGTACTTTTTATGACTCAATAGGGACAAGAAATACTTCTCGCAAGGATGCGCATCGCCATTCACTATAGTCTTTCCCTCATGCTTAGGTTTCCTTTTGGTCCACTGGATGCCATGTTTCATAGTTCTTTGTAACCGTTGAGAATACAGTGGAAAATACACAGTCGGGGATTTCTAATGGGTGCTTTCTAATCCTCAGCTCTCTGTATCCATGTTCTTTATAAACTGCAATTTTTTTTCTTGAAACAAAGAGGCAAAAATAGACATACACACAAGCGCCCTGGTTAGATATTTCACTTTGACATATATATATAGAGAGAGATAGAAAGACAGACAGACAGACATAGAGAAGAGAAAGAGAGATAGGGAAGTGTTATAACACAAGTTGGGTTATTAGGGGTGACTGATGTGGAGGACGAGGTATCCATTAAGGGGTTTGAATCAAATCTATATGTTATTGCAAGAAGCCGAACATAGTTCGAATCCATATGAACACAAATACCACTTCCTCTAGACAGAGCTACTAAAACTAAGTCGTAACAATAAAATTTAAAATCTCCGAATTCAGGTATCAGTAAGTCAGGATTCACCTACGGACACAAGATTGAGTTGAAAGAGACAGGTTTCAAGGTAGCAATGCATAACACAAAGATGGGACTCAAGAAAAGTAGTGTTTTGAATCAGTACACGTCTGAAGCGAGTGTCACTACCACAAGATACTCATAACAGGAGGGAGGTGGTGGTTTTACTCGTAGGAGGACACTAAAGACACTGTCCACTCAAAATTCCTGAAAGGAGTCTCAAAATATTAAGTTATATCAAAAACTTCTTTTCAAATTACTCACAGTGGAAGTTGAATCTATGTTTTGTATTTTTTTAAAAATTAGACTGAAACAGGTCCTTTTTTTTGTTTTTCGAAACTGAAAACTACTTGTTTATAAACCCTTCATCTTATCCTTTATTATTCTTTCAGGTAACTGCTGACATGCAAGCTTCTACACTGTCTTCCGTTGGTAATTTGATTCCATCATTGGGATTATGTTGGTCAAATCAAATCCATAGCAGAATAATCATGTCAAAACCTTGCCAACTGTCTTCAGATGTTCATGAATATAAGAATCAAATTCCTAAACAGGATCTGCATGGAGAACCAACATTTAGAAAGCTCAGTGTCATTTTTGCTCCACATGTACCGCCATCTGAAATATTTGTATATATTGATAACACAGGCATACACGGTTTTGACAAGAAAAGATGACAAAGACTAACTATTGACCTTGTGGTTAGGTTAACGCATTACTCAGCATCCAGATTAAACCAAATTTGAGCCCTGCTGCTTTGGCACTATCTAATCTCGCTGACTTATTTGATAAGAGATGTACCATACATTGTCATCTTGGACATCAAGGGTGTTTTTCTTGGCATCGAGCTTAGACCCATTGAATTATCTAGACCAGTACTTGTTAGCCTTTCTTTTGCAAGCGCCAACTTTCACCGAAGGCTTAAAGGTTTGAAGTTCAATGTATCAACTCTCTTTACCCCAAGTTTTCTCACTTCCTGGGTTATTTCCCAGTGCCCACCAAATTCACAAATGGGCCATTCATTGTTCATATAATATTTCAGTCAGGTAAATGCTGAAATATTCTCTTCTAATTCTAAAGACAACTGTGTTGTAACACTAACTACCTACATAGATAGATGGATGGCAAAGAACATTCTTGGCCAAATCCTTTCTGTTTGCAGGACTTGTCATAAAAAATGGAAATGAAATTGTTTATTTAGAGTTGGAAGCCTCTGTTGGATGTTCTCATATTATGTAACCTAATTACATATTATTATAGGATTCTGACTAATACTATTGAACTGTTAGACTTGCAATAAAAATGTCTTCACAGTTGGAGAATATGATGAGTCCAGGCATTATTGTGTAATTATTTTTTTTCTTTTGTTCTACTTTGGTTACTTTGAATTTTGAATACTGCTGCTAGTGCTACCTGTTGCTGCTCCTCTTCCTCCTCGTCTTACGTCCACCACCACCACCACCACTACTGATACTGCTGCTGCTCCTCCTGTTCCCTAATTTTTTATCATCACTTTCTTTACTTTTCTACACCTTATCTGTTCCCTTCATTTCTGCCTAATCCTCTTTTTTCCACCCTGTCCTTTTTTTCTCTTCCATCTTTTCATTGCCCTACACTACACGAGGGTCATAAAGGAGCCCAGAGGTAAGCAAGATGATAGAATTAGTTAAAAGAGGGAACAGATCAAACCACAAATAGAAGAGAGATTATTTACACTAAAAAATAAATTTCATCTTTCAAAACACATATCGATGCCACAGAGAGATGATTTACAATGACAAAAAATATCATCTCTCACAAAAATAAGCAATGGCCATCACCCATGACAGCATAATGGTTCAGGAAGACCCAAGATTTTTAAATCCCCTTTGTGTACAAAAGTACTCAGTATGTTTAACTTGAGACCCTGCGGTTATGTACCAAAAGGCATGAAATAAGTTATGACCATTGAGTTAAAAACAAAAATAGGACATCACAGATGGGGGAAAAAGTAAGATGATAGATTCAGTGGGAAAGAAAAGAAACAGAAATATTTAACTTGTGACCCTGCAGTTATGCACCAAACGGCATGAAATAAGGGATGACCACCGAGTCACAAACAAGATAACTCAACAAAAACAGGATATCGCAGATAAGGGGAAAAGTAAGCTGATAGCTTTAGTGAAAAAGATAAGAAACAGAATTAGAAGTGCCATCAGGGACGCCTGCCAACCGCCCATAGATTTGAGTTTGTGGAAAGGGATTGCTGAGGCATTGGAAAAAAGATGGTGAAAGTTTTCACTTTAACTTTAAGTTGAGAACCCAGGTGCAACCCCCCCCCCCCCCCCACCAATTGACTGTGCGACCAGAAATTAGATGGACCAGTATATGTGTATTATAATATAATTTTACATTCTTTTATTCCTCACAGCTTAAGGTAAAGGCAGCTTTTCACACACACACACACACACAGACGTACACAAACACACATGCACACACATACAAAAAACCATCCATAGCATGGAAGTAGACAAAACTTAAGATACTGCAAGACAGTCATGTCTAAACACTAAAATTTTCTTTCATCTATAAAAAAAATTATGTGTGCCAATGAAACTTTTACCACTATATAATAACCTTGTAAATTTTGCAAGCCTTGGTGCAAAATACACCTTAATATTTTAAAGCGTTACATTGTTACAGCAGTTAAAAACAACTAACTCAAATAACACCTTTTGCAAAAGGAGCAAGCAGATAAAAAAAACCACATATTAAAAAAACCTGCACTTGCTTTACTGTTTGAATGACTGCCCACCAAGATGCATGTTCATTTAATTTGTTCAAACCTGAAACATGTCATTCAAATCTTATACTTCGAGCTTTAAGACAACGACTTCTGCATGAAGATGAACAGGACAAAGCAAAACTTGTGGGCCACTTGGAATCAGGCCAAAATCCCCATTGAGATATTGAAATATTGTCTGCATCAAAAAGTGCTGAATATCTTGCAGTTTATACTGATACATGTACAATTTTATAACTAAAAAATATTGAACATCATTGGAGATATGACAGAAAATTTTTTACTTTACATTGGCCTACACTGTATAATACCACGAGTAGTGAAGGCATGCATGAGGATGAGGATTACATAACAACACCATGGGGATAAAGCAAACACAACACTTTCTTTTATTTAATTAATTTAGTACGTCAGCTCCCAGTCCTTGTGAGCTGAATTTATTCCAATAAAGCTTACATACACACAACTATACAGAATCAATCATAAAAATGATACATTGCACTTGCAGCAGGGTCCTTGTGTGAGCAAGCGGACTGACATTTCATTGTCACAACAATTTTCATGGTAGTAGACTCTCTCTCTCTCTCTCTCCCTCCTTCCATCCGTCCCTCTTCTGAAAAAGTAAGTGGATCACTGTGAATATGCATTGACCTAAGACCACTGAACACAGCTCTGAGGAGAGAGCATTACAAACTCCAGACACTCGATGATGTTCTACCAAGGTTCAAATATGCAAAAGTTTTCACCAAACTTGACGTTAGGAAGAATTTTGGCATCAAGCTAAATAATAACCCCTTTTGGATGAGTTAGATGGACCTCATTCTCTTTGAATTGATCGTATCCAGCAGTACTTGTCTTAGAAGGTCTAATAGGTGTTGTAAATACAGACAGATGATATCAATTTTGTCAGTTATAGAGCAACGAAAGACAAAGAAATGAAAGATCATAAAAAAATTATTAAAATCTCAAGCAAAGATATATGGAAAGAGACATTTGCCTTAGACCCCAGGTGTTCACATAACTCTAACAGTATTTAAAAAAGGCCTTAGGCCTCCTCAGGTCAAGTTTTACACTATAATTTTTTCATATACAGACACATCATATAGTTTCAATTAAATATTAAATTTGGACATTTATATAGTGTTTATTCAAGGTCATCACCATGCTCTAAGTGCTATAAAATACCATAACCCTGGCAGACAACAAAAATATAACACATGACTATATAATCCACCTTTTAGGCGTGTAACAATTTTTCAGACGAGGGACCTCCGAGTTTTACATCATTCTCCAAAAGGATTAACAACATGGGGGACGTCTGAGTTTTACATCCATCTCCAATAGAATGAAGTTTTGTTTTGTTTTGTTATCCTTATCCCTTCATACCGTCTTAGCAGTGATCACAAGAAATGAAGACAGGCAGAGGATCAGTCCATTGTACCTCCTCTTGCTTGGCATAATGAGCAATACATATGGGGTATTAATCGATCTCAAAACAAACAATAGTTGCTATTGCCTTGGTGGTATCTGCTCATTGCGGGAGACCAATGAGCCCATTTACCACAGGGCGCAATACGATGAAGTAAATGTGGTAAAATGCCTTACCCAAGGCTACAACATCAATGGTGAGTGGTTATTTTTGTTATACTATATTAGATCGTTAGGCGGAATCTATGCTATATTGAATTGGTAGGCAGAACCTGGAAATTATCTCATGATCCTGACATAAGCCAGGCCAGTCATTGCCCAGCGCTTGCATTTAGCAAGTTGTGCTAACCACTGAATTATTGAAACCACCAAAAGGAGAGACATAGAGGAAGGGGAAACTGAATAGGTATAGTGGAGCACTGATATAAACAACAGCTTGGGACGTTACAAATGTGTGGGTACTTTGTTTCAGAAGTTCTTTATATATCAATAGGGTTTTAAGTATTTACCACCTATAAGGCCCTTGGAAATCTGTTCTTTATAAACACGAATTCTTTACAAGAGGGTGCTTCAAAAGCATGCTCCACTGTAGTTTCTTTTTTCTTTTCATTGGGGGTCCTATTATAAATGGGTCAACCTGTATGTTTTCCAACCTCCTCCACACTATTCACATACATCCCATTCCTCTTATTCTCACACTAACAAAGAAGCATTGCTGTGACATCACTCTCATTGGTCAGGGGATGCTGAAGGTCTTGACAAAATGTGGACTGAAGGTAGACAAAAACATTAATTTTTTTTTTCTACTCTTCACTAGCCCAGGATAGTATTTCTGGGAAATATGTGTAAGGTCTGTGGCACCATATCCATAGGATCAGATCTGTCATCTCAATAAACATTTCACTAAACTTTCCATTCTAAAAATAACAATACAGAGCATTTATACAGTTCATGTCCACCAGAGAGCTCCATGGGCTTTACACAGTATAGAATAGAAAGAAAATACACATTGAAGACAGTGTAAAAACAATATGATTATAAGCTGAATCCAAGACATATTTTATACAGTCCCTCTTCCTTTCTCACTCTGAACTACAACAAATGGTCAGTAGGTTATTCACTCTGCATGCTGTGATTGTGCATTACAGTAATGACGTACACACTTTAAGGTACGATGCTTTGAGATAAAATGATGCCTTACAGTAACTGTCACAGGTTTGACTTCCAGGCATATTCTATTATAGATAATTTACTTAAACCTGCCTGAAAGTAATTCATTGCAGTTCTAACTTGTAAAAGCATATAATATGAGAAAATGAAAAGGTAAAAGACGTCATGAGCTTCGGCTGTTATTTATTTCCTGAGTTGGTTGTGTGCCTTCACTTACAGCAGCAATTGCTTCATCTGTAAAAATAAAAACATTTCACATTGTTACCCTTTAACATAAAACTGACCATAAAAACCAGGAGTATTTTCTATCTCTAAAATTAAAATCATCCTTTTCATAAATGATTTTAAAGAGGTCTGTAAAGCAATCACATACTTTGAAACAAACAAGTACTGTGGAAACCGGATAAAATCACCTCACTTCGAGTAAACACATGGCAGCAGTCCCGTTTTTTTACTTCTTTATTTTAGAATTCTAGTTTCTGATGAAGTCAATGACCTGGGTGTGAAACTCACTTGAAGTCAAAATCATGGGACAGAATGGGGTGGTCAAATCCTTGCAAAAGGGTACAATAAAAGGGTACAATACAAATGAAAGTAAGAGAATTTTTCGCTGGTCTCCCTTCATTTTCAACCGCACAACTTAACGCACAACAAAGGCTAGGCTATTCAAACAACACCTGACACATGCCACAAGGATTTGACTAAACCAGGAGGGGGGGGGGGAAGAGGGGGGTTGTAAAATCAGTGGAACGGAGGTGCTTGAAGCAAATTTGATCCGCCTCAAAATCAATAACACAATGCACTGGATATTGCCTCTCAAGTCAAAACAAATAACAACAAAAAAATCATAAAATTACAAGCAACAAGGGCCATAATGTACTGTGATCCTACCACATATTTTTCATTCAAAGGTTTACATCCTTGCAAATTGATAAAGTGAACACTTTTTCTCGGTCCTGAGGTTTTGTGACGCTTGCTTTCAAAGTAGAAAAGAGATATTTAAAATAATGGTTCAGACAATTTGAGGGAACCTGTCTGTTCTGAAGCAAATAAAATGGATGTTAGACTAAAACAGATCTGTGTGAGCCCAAAGAGATGTTTTTATGTAATTATCTATTCCCAATCCAAAAAACACCTGTGAGAAAGCCGATATGCTATGCAGAATAAAAATAAAATTATTCCACTTGAAATACACTGCTGTAATTGTCCAAAGCAAAATTCAGAAGAAAAAAAAAAAATAGGATGGCCAAGGAACTCACTCTCTGATATCTCTGGGTCTTTTTGCTCAACCTCAGCCTTGGAGTTTTTATATCTCCAAAGTGCTACCCCAAGAATGTTCCAGCCAACAAACAACTTGATGAAAGGCCATACCCTCCTGAAAGTAGTAGGATTTGCAGGATCTCCATACCTGTAACGTTTCATATTCTGAAAGTTAACAAAAAACATGAAGTTAATGTAATAAGATCACAAAATTGTAGCACAATAAGAGGAAAAAATTACCTAACATTTAAAAATTTTCACTAATTGTCAAAGTTGTGTCTCCAAAAATTAAATTTTTTTTTTATCATATAATGATACTGGCCTTGGAATAAAGATTTAGGGGAAGGAGTAAGACGTCATCAAGCTGAAGCCAATCAAGACTGACTCCTTCCATATTTGTTGACCCAAAACATTTGCGTAGTTACAAGGATTTCATGGGTAGGAGCCCAGGCAAATAGAAACTTTCAATCCAAAGTAAGTATGAATCACACCTTTTCTGTATAAACGTTTATATCTGTGGGCAAACACTAGAAGTTCCTCAACACGATTGGTGCAAGCAAAGTAAATCGAACTTGTGTGCTTAGAATTCAGAAATGAACGAAGAAAAGGGATTTCATATTGCCTTTCTAATGAATTATGTAACATCATCACGGCATAAAAATTCCTTTGTGGTTATTTTTAGCTACAACACAAGGCTGGTCTCCATTATTCCACTCTATAGTTTCTATAGTAAACAATGGGTTTCTGGGTCAACAAGTATGGACAACAGTCTCCGCCCACTGGCATCAACTTTGCGACTGCACGAGAGAAGCCGCTTCCCTTCCATACAATTCTTCTTCCAAGATACTGCCCCTTAAAATTTTGAATACAACAAGAGGGTAAAAGTCACCTGTAGTAAGTCCCACACCTTGAATATCACCACACATCACATACTAGCCAAACAATAACCCTATACATTGTAAAACAAAAATGATGGCAATCACCAACAAATCATATGAAAATATTAAATAGTACACATTAAATACAGAGAGACCAGAAAATAGAACCAACAAGACGACTCCACTATCTTGGAAGTTTAATAAAGAATTATGTAAAATATAATTTAGGGATAAGGAAGAAGATAGGAAAGCCAAACCTCAACTCTTAAAGATTAAGCGCATAGTTTGCAGCAGAAATTTAAATGTTAAAGCCATAACAAGATTCCTTGAATGTTACATTTGGTCTGTTATGAGATATGGCTCAGAAGTCTGTACACTTTGGAAAGACGATAAAAAAGATTGAGGCTTTAGAAACATGAAAAAATACATAGTGGGGGAAAACAGAGAACCTGGCTAGAAAAGATCAAGGAATAGAAAAATCAAATCACTGGTGAACAAATTCTGAGACTGAATGACACTAGTTCAGACAAAACACCTCTCTGCATAATGATCCATTGAGCAACACGAACTATCAGCCCAAAGAATAAGCCACAGGCACCAGTGCAATAATCAACACTTACATATAAAGGAGTACATAGTTTCCACCTCAGTATTAATGGTGAGTGACAGAATTTTGCGAGGAAAATAAACCCTCTGTAAAGGCATATACTTGAAACAATAGTAGCTGTCAGATATTAATCACTCTGAAACAATTTTTTAGTCATCCATCATTAGAACTGTCCTGTGGTAAATTGGGTCATTGGTCTTTGTCAATGAGCAGATTCCACCAAGGGAACAGCAACTATTGTTTGGTTTAAGATGGAGTAATACCCTTTGTATTTCTCATTATGCCACTGCCTGTCTTCATTTCTTGTGATCCAGAATTCTTCCAGGCTCCTTGGAGCTGGGTCCTGACACTGCTTAGGCGGTATGAAGGGATATGGATAACAAAATAAAAACATCATAAGAAGAAAATCCTCATAAACACTTATAGTCTCAAGTTAAGAACAATCGAAAAAAAGAAAAGAAAAGAATGGAAATCAACCAGATTCTGACTGATGAAATTAACAGCGTATGGTTGTTATGGTTGCCCATTTGACCAATATCAATTAATGCATAAAGCCTGTTAAAGGAGGGGGGGAAAAAATTAAAGAAATAGAGAGAGAAAGAGATTAAAACCTAATATGGCAGTGAAAAGAGAAGCAAGACATTCCAACACAACTCCCAAAAGTCTGTCTATAAAAAACAAAATATTCAGTTCATTCTCTACACCATTCCTCTTCCTCCATTTTTCCTTCTACCCATTGATTTCCATCCCATCCCCCTTGTTCTCTTTCTCCACTACTCTCCTTCACCCGCCCACTAACATTATTCAAATGACTGATCAATAATCATTCTTTTCAGGGGCAATAAAAGACAGCAAAACAATTTTAACTCCTTCATTCAGTTTTAACCAAAAAACATGTGACACATGTCAAGTACTGTGTTAACTTGAAAAATGATTCCATCAAAGGGGCCAATCAGGTTTCAGACAAAAGGGCCTCGGTACAGCTAGCTGGAAATTTATCTAAGCTGAAGTATATGTAGTGCACACTCCTGGGCTGTCCTTAACTCTTTTAACCCAATGAGCCACAAACGTGGCTTTCAACATCAATTAAAATTACACTAAAAATATTTTAATCCAAGGCTAACAAGTTAAGGTTAGCCATTTCAGTGTTTCAAACCTGATTTCTATGGAGTTGTATCTTCTCTTTGAAACATCTAAACCTTTCTCTGAAGACTCTCTCGCAATTTTCTTATACTTTCGTAAATGTTTCCTATTATATGCTGGCATTGATGAAGCTAGATGTTTTATCACTTTGTCATGGTAAAGAATAAACTGACGAACGCGAAAAGTAACCGGGCCCAACACAAAAAGGGTGGTTAATGACATATCCTCGAAGTTCTTGGTTACATGAATATATTAAATAATGAAAAAGTGAGAATATTTCCACATAAAATAATTGCATGAATAGATTCCTAAGCATAGACTTACCAATATACCAAGAAAAAAAAAAATGACATTGGGAATGAGATGAGAAATGAAAACAGTACGGGTACTTTCGTTTTCGCCTTCGCACGATAAAAAAACGATACTTGTCAGAAGTATTCATATTTCAAAACTTATAGTTAGAATCAAAGCTTTCGCAAGACTCATCAGTTTTGTTTTTAACTTCTCATTGCTAAGTAATGGAAAGAAGTTGGAAATCTCAATTGAAGAGGTGAATTTATTGCACATTGTTCAAGAGTTACAAAATGAAAGATATACAGACTGAATGGACTCATTTTATTCGTCTCTACAACTACAAGTTCTACAAAAAATTCCCCAATATTAGTAATGTAGTTCAACTTTCATTTTCGATTTCCTGATAGCGGGCTCGCGGAGTTTGGGTTGTTAATTTTAGGCATTTAGAAAAAAATTACTGATAAAAATGTCTTTATCAATTGATGTAAAAAGCGCTAGGCAAGCGAAAGAAGAACCTTGTCATTTTATGCCGTGTGAAATCCAGTACGATGGGGCTGCAAACATACAGAATTTCTTTTTTAGCTCTATTTCAAGGGACCTGTCAAATGAAAAAGGTAAGCTTTAACGACAAATTTCGACTCGGGAGGTCCTTCAAAGGTATGAGTTCCAGTCTGGGCCTCTGAAGTTTGATTAAAAGTTCAAATGTCATAACCACTCGCGATGCAAAACCATCTGCAGAGTTGAAAATATGCCCAGAACCCAAATTTTTGTCCATAGCTTATTCAGAAAAATGCATTTTGTTTCATCAAGAGTTCATATAACCTTTGTCCTGTTTCCTCATCATCACCCTGAGGCTATTTATTCTCTTGACAATTTCGAGGCTAGTACCAGATAAATGAAGACTGACTAGATTTTATTGTTTCTTTTCAGCTCAGCTGTATTTTAAATGCACTACTCTTCGTATTGGACAAAAGAGAGAACCTAAAATAGCTTTTAAGATTCCTTTCTTCTGGGAAGCATGCTGGTCTTCTTCTTATGACCTATTTCCAATGATAATAAGGCCACAACATCCTTTTTGTGCAATACTTTGCTTGTTTACCTATAATGTGATTTCATTTGATTTTCAGAGTTACAGGCCTCTTTCCGTGGGAGACCCCTCAATGGGGAGGAACTGAAACTTCCTTCAGGCTACTCAGGTTTGTTTTGTTGTTTTACATTTGTTGATTGTGTCCCAAGCTTGCAACATTAGAATAGAATTCTAATTTTGCAAGCACAGAACATCTACAACATTTACAAGATGAAGGATATGCACTGTACTGTAAGCTGTGTGGATGTGAATGAACACTTGGTTTGGAAAGCACATTGGCACAGTGAGCTAGACATGGGACTTCTGAAGGATATGAATTTATGAAACCTCATCTTGTCTTTTGTATAATTTTCTTGCCTCAGTCAACCCAGGTGGGGACCCGGGGAATATAATAGGTCCCCTGCGTGTCAGCAGGAGGTGAAAACCCTCCAAAGGCGGCAGGTGGTTGGTGGGAGTCCCTGGTGGGCTCTTCTACTTCTGTTTCTTGTCTTTTACACTGAAGCTGTTGTCTTACTTTTTCCCCTTTTCTGTTTTGTCCTGTTTTTGTTGTCTTGTTTGCAGCTCAATGCTCATCCCTTATTTCATGCCTTTTGGTACATGTCATTGTAAATCATCTCTCGGTTGTGTCGATATGTATGATGAGAGATAATGTTTATTTTTTAGTGTAAATCATCTCTCTGCTGTTTGTGATTTGATCTGTTCCCTCTTTTAACTAATTCTATCATCTTACTTTCTTCTGGGCTCTTCTATGACCCTCGTGTGTCGTGGGGCCCTAAAACCTCCCATAAACAAACAAACAAAACCCAGGTTCACATGCTCTTTTTGTCACTATATTCTGAACACTGTAGTGTTTTAGCTCTTTTGATATTCTATTGTATTTTCAACTTCAAATGCAGTTCTTTAATTTAAATCCCTTTACATGACATCTGCTGTTTTGTTTTGTTTTAAACCTAAACTTCCAGGAATAATCTTATCTGAGCCACACAAAAGAGCCACTGAAGAGGAAAGCAGAAAGTTAATCGTGACACATACTTTTGATAAATTTCACCAATGGAATTTGGATCGACAGCTTAGTGAGGACGATCCTATACAGCAAGCCTTTCAGTGGATTGACATATCAGCTGCTGTAAGTGTTGAGAAAGATTTCATTGCTCTATGCTCCTCATATCTCATCATAGTCATAGTATCGGTAATTACAATATTACAATGTGATAAGTAGACCTTGGATACGAGGTCATCTGGACTGACTGGTCGTTTTGTTGTCTAGTTGGTTCAGGTTCGATACTGCCTCTCCTTGTCATTTTCCACATCATTACAGTGGACTCTGGATATTTCCACATCATTACAATGGAATCCGGATATTACCACATCATTACAACGGAATCCGGATAAAGTCACCTCGCTTTGAGTCATAACATGGCAGCAGTCCTGCTTTTTTCCTTCTTTATCTTAGTATTTTTGTTTCTGATGACGTCACCGGCCTGACCGTGAAACTTGCTTGAAGTCAACACTATGGGACAGACTGGGGTGGTAAAATTATTGCAAGAGGGTGATAAAATTAAAACTGTAAGAGAATGCTTCGCTCGTCTCTCTTTGTTTTCAACCACGCTACATAACGCACAACAAAGGCTAGGCTATTCTATTCAAACACCACTTGGTCATTTGATGTGACTGGATGGGTTGTGGCGGGGAGGGAAGGGTTAAAATCAGTGGAACAGAGGTGCTTGAAGCAAGCAGGTTCTACCTCTCCATTAACAATACAATAAATGACCATTTTTGACACGTTTGTTTTGCTTAACCAGTCACGGGATATTGCGTTTCAAGTTACGTCCGCGTGAAGTGCCCACCCGACCCAACAACACTGTCTACCTCTGCATCACACAAGTAATATTATGTTAGCTTGAAATTAGCTGTAATAGTAGTAGGCTATTACCACAGGGACTGCTCATACCTTCTCTGTTATTATTCTCTTAGAGAGACGATTCACATGCCTTTTCTCCTTGTGCTACTGGTGTAGTAGTCACAGCGTTTGTTCAAAACAAAGAATACAAAACATTAACAACAGCAAAATCTACAAACAAACAACACACTGGTACCTGAATTTCACTGTGCCTGGGGAAAATTACAAACTAATAAAAATTCAGACACAAATAACTTAAATACACCTATAAAAGCTAAAAGGACCATAACTTTTATTTCAAAGGTATACATCCTTGCAAATTGATAAAGTCAGCCTTGCTTAAAGTCAACACTTTTTCTCGGTCCTGAGGTGTTCACTTTATCCAGATTCCATTGTATTAAGGTATTACTAGTGCTGCAGATAATACTGCAGTCATCCATTGTATTTATATTATTTTGTGTATTACTTTTGTTGTATGTTGTTAAATACCGGGTAATAAGCTTTATTTTTGTAGTGCTTTTTGTGGTTTCTGTAATTAATTACTTCAACTTTTGATTTGTTATCTCTGATGCAATATTATCTTGTTGTTAGAATTCCTTACAACTTATTGTCTATACACAGCTACTCAAGTGCATTATAGTTACAGCAAAGTGTGGAGTACTCTTACAAAGCACACTCTTATTATAATAATAAAGAACAAATTTTGAAGCCCCTCATAGGGAGTGTTAATACATGAATCATGTTTAATATATAAACAGTTGTACTGATGCAAAGAACTCATTTGGTATGTCCCAAGCTGTTCTTTATATCAATGCTCTACTGTTACAGTATAAGTCATCATATCATGATCATTTGGGTTTCTTTGTTTGGTTTTTAGTCCCGGTACCTACTCAAAAGAGAAATTAATCTTTTTGTCCCTGAATTTCTGGCAACCATCTGTTTTTATTTATAGTTACCTATACAATACTGTGGAGAGAGAGAAAGTGAACAAAGTGAAATTGATGTTTCTGTGGTGTCACTAACAAGAATGTTACACATTGTCATTGTGGGTTGACCTGTTGACACTGTTTCATCTTAATATGTAATTGTAATGCATTTTA
This sequence comes from Melibe viridis, assembly GCA_039654465.1. Taxonomy (NCBI): domain Eukaryota; kingdom Metazoa; phylum Mollusca; class Gastropoda; order Nudibranchia; family Dendronotidae; genus Melibe; species Melibe viridis. The sequence continues at coordinate 19,284 of JBCIKM010390823.1, forward strand.
TCCTTAAAAGTCACTCGGCTCATCAATGAGCCACTTCAAAGAATGTTGTGTAAAATTGATGATTAGCTTTTAACTGATGTTCGAAAGACCTTTTTTTAATCTTATCACAACCTCAAGATGATTTGGAAGTTTTATAGTGGAACAAAATACTATCTTTTTAGTTTGGTGTCCATAACCCTTCATACCACCTAAGCATTGTCAGGACCCAGCTTCGAGGAGCTGGGAAGAATTCTTTGATCACAAGAAATGAAGACAGACAGAAGATGGGTCCACCTTGCCTAATTTTGCATGGCAATGGCATAATGAGAAATACAAGGAGTATAACTCATTCTTAAGCAAAACAATAGTTGCTGTTGCCTTGGTGGGATCTGCTCACTGGTGAAGACCAATGAGCCAATTTACCACAGGGCATACCTTTTTTTAACGTTATCATAAATCTGACCACTGACAGTGACAGTGCTTTTGGCTATTTACAAGCCAACACAAGAAAATTATTTCTGAAAGTGCCTTTTTCCTTTTACTGTGTCTTTGAAGTGGGTTTCAACCAACAGGAAAGCCTGCTCCTCCTGGAAGACCAAGGGTGTCAAGCTACCCAGGATGCCTTTATATTTATAGTGCTTCATCACTTTAGAAATTGTTTTTTGTCTGATCATGACTGACTCAGTTTTGCTGACTAGTGTTTGTATTAATGTACCTAGTATTGAAAACCAAGAATTAATGAGGAATTTTATCTTGAGACTGAGTTGTCTTCTCAGTTTTCATCTGCCGAAAGATCTTTTAATTTTACATGTTTAACATGATACACATGAAACCTTAAAATTGATTGTCCATCTCTGGAAGGACATGATTCTCAATCCTCCCTATTTCAGACCAGGGAGCAGCTTCCAATCAGAAAGATGACATACACTTTTCATTGTTCTTGAGTAAGCAGCCTTAAGGTTGAGATATCAGAGATATGAACTGTACTTCAATACCACCAAGAAGCATCAACCAATAAGAAAAGAGCCTAAAAATTTTTATTAATATTAATGTCAATGAGTATTCAACCACACTGCACAGGCTTTGGGTTAAGAGGCGAGCACTTTGCCTCACAGCCACTCATCTAATGTCGTTAGCATTTAACTGTTGACTTGTTTTTACTCACTGACACTGACTAATGTCATTCCTTTTTCTCCATCTTTCATTTATAGATTCATAGTCCAGTCAAGGATGAAACCAATAACAACAGCACTTAGCTAAAGTGGACACCTCTTGATAGTGTTAATGTATTATAAATGAACATCAATAAATATTTCTTTCTCTTTTTTTTTTACATGAATTTGATATGTTTATCTCTTTATCTTTATCTTCCAAGCTTTGAAATTATTTATTTATTATTTATTGCAGGTTTTAGGGCCCCATGACACACGAGGGTCATAGAGGAGCCCAGAGGAAAGTAAGATGATAGAATTAGTTAAAAGA
>JBCIKM010390824.1:0-10839 GCA_039654465.1 Melibe viridis
AACGGATTGCCGAGAGGAGGTGAGATCGTCCACGAAAGGGTAGGAACGAAACTCCCGGGCTTCGACGAGGGCGATCGAAAACTCTGGTGTATGGCGAACAGACTACGCAGTCGTCAAACGCGCACGTCTGAACTCCTCTTCCGAATGGCAAACACAGAAACGCCTCTTTGTCCGTACTGCCGTAAGGAAGCCCAGATGACCGACCATCTCGTCCTTGATTGCGACGTAACGAGGCTAGAGGGCGGCTACAAAGAAATTCATAACTTCACCCAGTCATTCAAAGATTGGGTGGACACACACGGGGATTCAGGCGTGAGACGAGAGATCGGGAAAACGGTCCCCGATTATTCTCTCGAGTCAAACGATGTATGTAGGGTACACAACATCAAAATGTTCTCTACAGCCACGTCCACTATTCTTTTAAACATATCAGGGCAACTGGTCTCTGCTGTTCCGGATGGTAAGGCATTTTACAGGCGAGCTGCGTCCTGGTAAAAAAAAAGAAAAGAACCCGACGTTCGTTCTTGTAGTAGGTATTCATAATGTGTTACTGTGTGCTCTTAATTGTCTACTGGCAGGCCAAAAATTATGTGGGAGTTTAAGATAACTTTTGTTGTTGAATATAATTTGATAAAATTTGGTAATTTTGTTTATTTTCATTCTCATCGTAGGGGATTGAAGACCAATACTTCTCATTAGGGACATGACACTTGTTTGACGAAGGTAACCGCTAGTAATTTGTTGTGTTGCCCTTTTCTTGATCTTTTCTAGTGCGTCTACATCTTTGATGGTGGTGGGGATCCCAAATAATACTTACTTCCATATTCCAAGAAGGGCCTAACCATTTATTTTAAATTCATGAACTTGTATGGGAACTAGGCATCAAGAAGCCTTAAAGGGGTACTGCTTAGCCTGGTAATATGATAATCACAATGAAAGAGAGGCAGCAGGCTTGTAAAGACAAAAAAAACAAAAAAACAAAACAAAACAAAACGTGACAAAGACAGCGACGTTTCAACCATTGGTTGTGATCATTGTGATTATTAAACTAGGCATCCCTTCAAATTTCTTGTAATGAACACACTAGTTTTATTGGCTTTGTATGCCGTCTTAAAACTGTGTGTCGAACGATTTAGGTTCTGACAGATTTCTATGCCCAATATACTTTGTAGATTTCACGTTTTGTAGTTTTTGTCCATGCAGTGTTTCTAGTCAAATTTTATTGATGATTTTTTGTTCGATATCGTGAGAACATTGCATTTGCCCACGTAGAATTTCATTTGCCACATATTTTCCCATCTCTCAAACTTCACCAGATCGTTTTTTAGTGCAACACAATTCTTCACGCTTTCTATATTCCAAAACATGGCTGTGTCGTCGCCGAACAGTCGCAAATGCGAACGAATGCCACATGGGAGATCATTTATGTACACTAAGAACAAGGTGGGGGCAAGAACTGAACCCTGAGGAACACCTGATGTAAGCAATGTGGTCGTTCAATTTTGTTTTGTGTGAAATTTGAATGCCGAGATATTTTGTCGATGTAACCCAAAACCCCATTAGAAAAGGAAACTATGCATTCCTTTTCTTGTAGAATAGAGGAGCTGGCACTGGAAATGGATGAATGTAAACACAAAATTGCGTAGGCACAACGCCGAGGTGAGTCAAAGATGAAGAGGGCTTTCCAACTGAGCCATCAGAGTGAATTATCGATACTTCTATCAATTTTCAATACCGATAAATTTTCCTGATCTCAATATTTATCGATATATAGAAATTTAAATACTCAATATATCATATCGATTTTAAAAAAATTGAATATCACCTAGCACTCGACTCATTTTTCTTATAGAAAAAGCAACCAAGATTCTTGTAAAGCGGTAAAAAAGCGAAGTAAATAATGCATGACATTATGATAGTTGCAAGATGCTCATAACTTGAATAGCATTTAAGTTTGCAAATGGTTAAAGGAAAGAATCAATATTTCTGCAGATTGATATACATAATAATATATACATACCCGAAAAGGCATCATTTTTCCAATACAGTATTCTGCTCCCCTTCTCACCCGCTTCATAGACAATGTATTATACACAAGCATAATTATTACACTTTTAAAACAGTGGGGAGTTTATTTTGCCGGTCTGCATGCAATTACTCATCTGACCATGTGTATGGAATATTACTGTGATCGGTAAGTGTGTTTTTCAGTTATGCTCACTCGAAGTGTGCAAAGTGTCTTTTCTCCCGTAGTAGTTGACTTACTTGATTTATTATAAATAGTAATAATAAAAATAATCCTGCTTTTTCATTTCCCTGGGAACATAGGCCTGAGGCAGCACACAAAAAATCCTTCAACGCTCGCGGTTCTAGCAGGTCTTCCTCGGGTCCGCCCGCGAGAACTGAGCTGCCCAATGCTTCCTCGCCAAGTCTGTTTTGACCGTGTAAGAGAATCTCTTTAGTTTTGACCGATCTACTTTTCTCTTTCCTTGAGGATTCCAGTCCAGAGCCTACCTTGCAACTTTGTATTTACACGCTTCCATTGCGTGTTGCCAATCCAATCCTAAAATATTTCAAGACTACTGTTTTCTAAATACTGTTGCGTTCTCAACACTACCCCACGTAATTTTGTTTTGTTTTTATGAAACGTTTTTTGCTTTTTTTGTCTTACCTGCAAGAGCTAATGCGCTCTTTGTGTCGTTGGGGTCAGTTTTTAATATTTATTGCCATTAAAGAAAAAAGATTAATGGGTGAATAAAAATGTTTAAATTAAAAGCACCAAAAAGTAAAGCCTGCCCAAAACAACAAAATATAAAACAAAACAAAACAAACAAAACAAAACAAACAATAAACAACCAAACAAACCAAAAACAAACAACCAAACAACCAAAATAAAACAAGAACACCCCCAAAAAATAAAACAACCCCCCCCCCCCCAACAACAACAGCAACAAAACAAAGCAAAACAAAAAATACCCCAACAACAAAGAGAAATAACAACAACAATAATCCAACCAGACGGAAAAAAGGATAAAGAAGAAAAAGACCCCCTAAAAAAAAATACCACACAAAAATAACACCAACAAAAAACAAAAACTAAAGAAAAACAAAACTAAAAGCAATGAAAATGTAGAAAAGCAACCACGGACGTAAAACTTCCTAAAGAAGCGAAACCGATTAGGCACGATTGTTTACATCCTACCCCGGCAAACATGGCTGCCTCCTGCACAAATGTGGGGCTGACTTTGGAAAGCGGAGTTTTTCCAAGCGGTGAGGGAAAAGTGGAATTCAAGATTCTTGACAGATATTTTAATCATGGGGTGAGTATCATGTGGAACAGTAGGACATATCATTTAGTCTATATAGGTTTACAAATCTCTTACTTTAGCCTAGTTCACAAATCCTATCCACTGAAGCAGAATGCTTGCTTTTTTCTAACATGCATTCAATTCATATTTTCAACAAATATCAATTTGACAACGTGCAAATATGTTTCAATGCAAACTATTCTTCCTCTTTATCTTCTTTTCCTCCTCATCCTTCTCCTCCTTCTCCTCCTCCCCCCTCCCCCTCCCCCTCCTCCTTTTGAGTTCTCTTGATCTTTCAACAATGAGTTCTACATTTTCTTTTTGGAGTGGTTATTCGTACAATTATAATAACTGGTACTGGTTATTGGTACAATTTTGTACCAAACTTCCAGTTCCCTTTTTGTCTCTGTTCCCAGATGATAGATCTAGGTAGCTGCATTTAGAAAACAAATTTGATCTTATCGAATTTTTACTAAAAAGTGTGTGATACGACATCGGTTCCTATCTTAGTGAATTCATTCATTGAAGGAAAATAAGGCGGCTTTATATAAGTATTGTATAACTTAATAGTCATAGCCGCTGTAGCCAAATCAAAGTGTCAGTGTGTGGCAAAAGCGGCTTTGTCTTTTCTTTCTCTTCAACTGTCTTTTTATTCACAAATTTCCTCCATTCAACTTCAACTGTATTTTTCTTCCAGACCCTTTTCTTCACTATTTTCTTTCAGTACTTTTGTAGGAATATCCACTACCGTTTTTTTGTACAGTGTGGATGAACAAATAATTGTTTGAATAATGGTTACAGTTTATTTGTACAATATTGTGCCAAACTCCTGCTCTGCGCCTGCCACAACAAGTGACTATCTATCTCTCTCTCTCTCCTCAATCTTTCTTATCCTCCGGCCCACATTCTGTGTCATTGCAAGAATAAACAGTTAAAAATTCAAATTTGATCCTGTAAAATTTCTACCAAAAAGTGATACTTCATCGGTTCATAGCTTATTCAACTCTTTCATTGAAGGAATATTATGCGGAATTATATACGTACTGTATCGCTAGGATTGCCATTGCAAGCAAAATGATATAGGTTACAAGTTTTTTGTTGTTGTTTGTTTTGTTTTTAAACAACATATCCAATTTTCAAATGTGTCCAATACTTTTATTTTTCGCCAAAAAAAAGCTGTTTTTCAAATTGCGTTAGTAGAACTGGGTCATTTTATAGTAACAGGCAAACCATAGGCCACTTCGGCAAGTTCCAGGAGTGTTTTGGCAGACATTTGCATAGTACACACACTTCAGCACTGCACCAAAAGCGCTTTTGTCTTTTTTTTTCTCTTTTTTTACCATTTAACTTTACAATTGTACGAATAACCACATCCTTCTATATTTTGTCATATTGTCTCCTTGCCCAGCACAAATTACTGTATGTAGGAGTGGGGTATGTGTTAGGGTCTGTTCACTAAGGATTACAATACGCCATTTTTTTAATCTTTTCCCTTTTTACCAATCAGATCACCATGATTGTACCAGGCATCACACTGCTTCCAGAGATGATCAATGAAATTTTGGAGGAACAGATGTCATATTGTTTAATTCAGCTACCTTTGTTTCGACTCATCGAAGTTCCCTTCATTCAGGCCTTTGTTAAAAAAGGTATTTTATGAGACAATACAGTACATTTTATATATAAGCTTATTCTTTTTTTTGTTTTTGTTATCCTTATTCCTTCATACTGCCTCAGCAGTATGAGCAGGGAAAAACTGAAGACTGGCAGATGATCAGTCCACCATGCCTAATTGTGCGTGGTGTAATGAGCAATACATAAGGGGTATTACTCGATCTTAAGCCAAACAATAGTTGTTGTTGCCTTTGGTGGTATCTGCTCATTGAGAAAGACCAATTTGCCACAGGGCGTAAGCTTATTCTTATCATGTAATATTTTTAAAATTTATGATATAACTGAGAAAACTTCATTAAGTTTTTGTAAGATGTGTGTTTATAGCAGGCATGTGCCCAGTGAAACAACCAGTGCTTGCCTTGACCTAAGTACGTAATGAGCAAAAATGTCTTAAGAACCAAAAGATAAAATAATAAAACAATTCTAGATCTATATCTTTTGCGTTCTTTCTGTGATTAAAAAACAAACAATCAGAAACTTCAATGCAATGCAGTAGGTGTCCCAGTCATGTTGTCACATTAACATCATAACATAACATAACATACTGACGCATTTCAAATAATGAATGTGTAAACTGGTACTTTACAAGTAAGAAATAATTGATAGCTCATTTGCTCAGCATAATTTATCCACTCAAAACCACCCACTATTCATAGACACATTCCCACAGATCACTCAACCTGTCATCCTAACATTCACATTATACCATTTGATTCGACAGTCAGGTTAGAATAATCCTTTTACCCAAAATCAGTAAAAAAAAATGTGAAGGTTGACTTTTTTTTTTTTTTCTGTGGTTGATATTTTCTTTTCAGGAAAAATCTACCTCCTGTCAAAGAACACCAAATTAGATTGCCATGATTGTATCGCCATCACTCCAACTGGTAACAAAATCTTTCTTTCTTTGTTTATCTTTACCTTTAGTACCTTTCGGTGTAAGGTTTAATTGCTATGCACAAACTTTCGCCACTGATCCCTATCTAGACTCTTTCTTTTTGCATCTAAAAGTTTACAACCTTTCTTTTCCACTATGTCTGCAATTGCATCTTGCCACAATTTCTTTGATTTACCTCTTGGCAACTTTCCCTGCTGTTTACATTCTAAAATTTGGTAACAAAATCAATGTTTGAAAAGACTAGCAGGGTTGCCAATGGTCCCTAGTTTGTAAGGATTGTCCCTATATTGTGTTTTGGGCTAAAATTTGTTTTTGCACAACCAATTACAATAAAGACATTATCTGATAAACAGCATCATACAACTATTGAAGAATAGTTTTGTTAGTCGTCAGTTGATAATTTTCTTTCAAGCATGTTACTATTCTTTTTTTTGTTTTTTTTGTTGAGAAATCTGACCCCTGACCCCAGCTTTTTTACCAGTCTTCGCCCCTTCATGTCCCTGCTTTGATTTTTAATGGTTGGCCACCCTGGACTAGTTTGACAAAATTTGGACCTTAAGTCTTTAAGTCTTGTTTTGTTTTTAAGGAGATATCAGTCATTAACATTTAGTATGAAACCCAATGGCTTAGTACTTCTTCCATTCCTTTGGGATCAATTTTGTAAACTAAAATTAGTATAAGAGAAAAAAAAATACTCTTTAGTTCATTTTTTTTTTTTTATTGTTGAACACCACAGTGCTTCTGTTTATCTCAAATTGAACATTCTTTTTTGTTTTTTTTGTTGTTTTGTTCTGTCATTTTTGTAATTAATCTTTTTAATTGTGTCTCATTATCATGAAGTTAGAGCTGTTTTACTTAATCTGTCTAATATAAATGAATGACGATGGCCGTGATCTCTTTTTTATTTTTCTCGCAGGCTGGTTAGTGCTACACCTGACCAAAGATACATACCTGTCTCTAGGCCTTGAGGCTTCCAAACAGACATTTATGAACAAAAAGAATGATGTGTACAGTAAGTTAAGCCACAAACTGTTGAATGCATTTTGTCTGTGCAGTGGAGGTTTTTTTTAGTGACAACCAACATACATCAGAAAATGAGTGAATTGAGACAAAACTTGAAATGAAAGATGGATAGAAGTATAAATTTCTTGAAAGAGGAATAAATGAATTTCAAGTTGGGATAACAAAAAGTATTTTATGGACACATTTTGTGACCTTGACCCTCACTCTTCTCTGAAAGTAGCTGAGGTCAACAGTAAAAGCTGAAACTTTGGTCTGGTCTAAAACTTTGGTCTGATGAGCTACGGCTTTGAAAATTGCATTGATTGTAGTATGATTTATGCGGATTTAGAAAATGTATTGCTAGTTAGGGTTCATATTGATAGTTGGTAAGTAATATGCATTTTACAATGGAAGTGTCTTTGGGACAAAACAAAAAAACGTACAAAAACTAAATACCCTGTGGTAAAATGACTCACTGTATCAATGAGCAAATCCCAGCAAGGCAACAGCAACTATTGCTTGGCTTAAGATCAAGTAATACCTATCGTATTTCTCATTTTGCCATGCAAGATTAGGCACGGTAGACCGATCCTCTGCCTGTCTTCATTTCCCGTGATCCAGAGTTCTTCCCAGCTCCTTGGAGCTGGGTCCCGACACTGCTTAGGCGGTATGAAGGGATATGGAAAGCAAAACAAAACAAAAACAAAGACAAATGGTGAGGGAAAGCAGGGTGTAAGAGAGTGCATAGTAGTTTCCAGCAAAATCAAGAGGATGGGAGAAATAGCAGTAGACTAAAAGACAGGCCAGAAATAGAAACTTTCCTTACGATTTTGGACAAAAAAATATGTCCGATACAAGTGAAGTAATCTCAGCTATGAGGAATAACAACATGAGAAATTTATCTGACACACGTTATGAAGCCCTAGCACTTCATTCACTCAAATCATCTCATCATGTGAAATGCAGGGCTAAACCGATCGTGTGTTGTAGAAAAGTCGAATTAAACATAATTCCAAGGTTTTTATTCCTCATTTTTAATCATTCTTCACCCGAATCATTCATATTTTTGTACAAAATCCAATTTTGCAAGTAAGGAAATAATCAAGCTTGTTGTATTGAAGGATACAAAGTGAAAGAAGGCCGCTGTGTGGTTAGCTAAAGAGTTCTATGTTATTTGTGTCTATTGGCACCAAGCACCGGCTGTAAAGTGAGTTCAGAGGGGCTTTTTCCCCTTTCGTTGACTGTCATAGTTGAATAGCAGTTTTACATAATCGACCATCAACAGTTAGGCAGTGAAAAATATTTTTTATGAATGGGTAATTTTATGATAGGCAAGTGTTTCAGTTCAGTGAAACTTATTTACATCGCTCTGTCAAGAGATGGTTTTTCAAATGGTGCCTTCATAAATGATGGTTCTGAAATGTTCAGGGATATCCCTTTCAAGTCCAATGAAACTGATTTACCTATTTATTTGTTTTGTTTTACCTAACACTTTTTGATTGTTTCTGTATCAGTGGTGAAAATCAACCTACTTGAGGAGTCATTCCGCCCAGGGAAGAAGAGGTATGATAAAGTTCTACAGTTTCTCAAAGGCAGACTGGATCTTACATTTGACTTCCATGTAGCTTGGGTTCCCCATGGTAGGTAGTCCTGTTTTTTTATTTTAATTTTTATTTTATATACAGATTTGGATATGATACCTTAGATGGTTGTATGTAAAGGTATCAAACCCATATATTTATGTCTCAATGGTATTATTTCTATATATGCATTGTAAATCGCAGAAGTAAGTTTACACTCCCTTTTTCTTCTCCTCATAGTTGATTATCCTGTCGAAATTTAGGTTATTGTAAATGTATTTAGCATGTGTAAAGTGCAGAGAATATGCTCTATAGAAATAGAAGTGAATGCTAACAGTATTTACAATTCCATCTTTGCACAATGGACCAGGAGAATAGAGAATGACATGTTGATCTTTTAACCAATATCCTTGTGACATTGCATTTCCCATGCTCAAGTATTTTATGAGTGGGTGACATCCCTTGTTTGTTAATTGCACTAGGGGTGCGAATTGTGCAGTGCACGGTTTTCAAAGTGATATAAAAACTATCGAATGTGTTTTTTTCCTTATTAACATTACGTCACTAAAAGGTGTAGACTAAGAAGAGCTACTGATGTAAAAGTGATTTGGAAGGTCCTGAGCTTTTCTTAACATCTGTAGGTACTCTGCTAATGTGTTTTGTAGATTGTGTCCAAATTTCTGCTTTCTGTAAAATGCCGAAGTTCACTCGTATCATTGCTAGAAGTATACTAAGACTAATCATGAAGCAGAAGTGAACGGTTTTTGAAGAGTTGTCTGTAGATTCCTCTTATTTTCTCCAATTATAAAGTTCAACTTTGGTGTCAGTGGCGGGGAATTCCCTCACCTTACCCTAAGTATAGCAAAATTTTATAGTTTTACCTGCTTGACTTTTTTTTCTTTTTAAACTTGCCACCATCAGATTCGGAAATCTGCAGCAGCTCTATTGGGATCTATTTCTCTGACATCTGCGAAGGAGTTCAGAGACTTGACCTGAACAAGTCGTCCACCATCCTGACCAGTATCAGCCATCCACAGGTTTTTGCGGAAGATCCAGAAGGTCAGGAGGGGTTGTCGTGTCACTATGAGGAGGTCTTTGAGTGGATGGGGGCCTTGGCTTGTGGCACGGAGTAGTGAGTTGGGCTTCAGTTTCGCTCTGAAGTATTTATTATTATGGTATTGTTGTTAGTGTTACTGTTGTTGGGTGTTATTATATGTAGAATGATGTGAAGAGAGCGACAGTTTATTGACTGACGGGACAAGACTGATCTTATGTCTCACTTTTTTAGCAGTTTTGAGCCAGTCTAGTAGTTGCTTTACTTTTGTATTTTTTGCGAGTTGTTTTCACCACTGAGACATTGGGCGAAAGAAATCCCATATTACATATGCACCTCCACCACTTCCCTATCCTTCTTCTATCTCCTGCTCCTCTCCCGTGTAACTTCTTCCATTATAATGAATAACAGCAGGTAAGAATTGACTACAACCTGCATGTATAATTAGTGAAATTTTTCAATAACCATCAATAAAAAAAATCTATATCTGTAATAACCTCAATGGCAATTCCTTTTTTTTAATTTGTCATGTGTTGTTTCACCCTTCACATAGATCCCATTATTCTAAGGTGAAGGCACATTAAAGATGACCGTATACTACACTTACACAAGTTTTCCTTGATTTACTCTGCTGGAGAAGCAAGCAAAAAAAAAAAAGAAAAAAAAAAGAGTAATCCTTTTTATGTTTTTCTCCATCTTTACGCAGTGTAAACTCCAGCACAGATCCCAGTTATGCATCCAGCTACACGTGTCCTGACCCCAATACAAACTGTCCACGCTGCCTTCTCTTCCAAGCCAGTGGCTTCCTCCCGTCACAACTTGTACTCAAGATCTTCAAACAATTCAAGTACGTGTGTACTTTGTCAGTGTTTTCTTTTCAGGGATATTGCTAAATGTTTGGTTACAGTTTTGCCCATTTGAATTGAACTTCAATAATAATATGTTTTTCTCTTTGGCTTCTACCATCTTTGTCAAGTTATGGATTGGATAATTTTTATTTCAAGATGATTGTTTCGACTTAATACATAATCACCTATATCCCTCCTTCCATTTTTGCCTGCACTGCTCCCTATCTGCTCCTTCCATTTTTGCCTGTACCACTCCCTATCTGCTCCTTCCATTTTTGCCTGTACTGCTCCCTATCCACTCCTTCAAGTTTTTGCCCGAACTGCTCCTTCCATTTTTGCCTGTACCGCTCCCTATCCACTCCTTCCATTTTTGCCTGTACTGCTCCCTGTCTACTCCTTCCATTTTTGCCCGTACTGCTCCCTATTTGCTCCGTCCATTTTTGCCTGTATTGCTACCTACCTGCTTCGTCCATTTTTG
>JBCIKM010390932.1:0-10839 GCA_039654465.1 Melibe viridis
ACCGCGCAGCTCCTGCTGACCCAGGCACGTGCTGAGCGGTGGGTGGGGAGTGGCGGTGGCCTTCGCGCAGGTAGCTTAAACTTAATGCGCGCTCTTTCAAGCCCGTGGCTTGCAGTCGACTAAAATGACAATATCTGCAGCCTGCTGGGCATGTTACAATGTTTCGAACAGAAAGATAATGTTATCAACAACCAGAGGGACCTCTGAGCTTTACAGCCATCTACGATAGGATGAAGTAGGTTTGGTGAAGGCCTTTACCAAAGGACACAACACGGTGTGGAATGCCTTGCCAATTAAAAGCCATTGTGCCTGTGTAGGAATTAATTTGGAATTTTACCCGGACAGCGCCCTCAGGCCTACTCTTCAATGTCCCACTGACAAGGGTTCTTTAAACAGAGCACAGCATGCACATGAAACATTGTATGTCTCCGTAGGACTAGATGCTCAAGCCCACCTACTAAGACCAAGGAGTGGCTTCCGACCAAAAAAATGGCCCATTGCTTCTTTTTATCTTTTCATGGGACTCAAACCTGCGGCTTTTGGATTGAGAGGTGTCTGTACCTCTATGTCACTAGGAAGTGACTAATGTCCAGAAATTGACCATAAAAATGTTTGCCGTTCATGGGACTTGAATCCCTGACCTTTTCCTTGAGAGGTGAGCACTGTTTCTCTCTGCCACATGCTCCCCACATGAAAGAGTGGTTGGGAGGGAAGAATATCAAATTAAGCACTTGTGGCAAATAGGGCTCATCTTCCTCGGAGAACACTGACAGACCTGTAAATGCCCAATCACAAAATTTTCTGGTTTTTTTTTCTTTGGTGGTGGGGGGGATGGGGGACGGCTAAAACAGAGGGGCTCACATACTGTGAGGAAATTCAGGCTTAGTGATGTGAATGTTGAATGGGTCAAATTACTTGTTGCTTCTGGTCAGGTTCCTCTATGTGATGAACCCTGTTTGGTACTGATGAAACACTTTCCTTTGGTACCATAATCCAGCCTCTGGTTGCATAGGTATGAGGCTGATGCCAGGTTCAGCAATTTTTCTCACATAATACAACAGAAAATCGCCATTGTCGTCTTTAGTTTCCAGCCAATGCCTTTACTTATTCCTCACAGAACATTCAAACGTTTTTAAGTTCGAGCTTCAAACCATGAAAGTTTCCAGCATTTTGAAGTAAATTATGATGCAGCGAATGAAAAATACACTCTCTCTATTCATGAGAGCAAAATATATGGCAATTGCATGTCCAAAATGCAGAGATTCCTTGTTTGAGGTTTGAAACAGACACCAATTGAGATCAAATCATCTCCAGTGGCAAGAATATTGACCAGAGAAAAATTAATTACAAGTTTTCACTTCCCTACCCTTGTAGTTTCTTATGTTCCCATTCTTGCATTTGCCGAAAATCATTATCCAACAATAGGTTGTGTAATTGCCGACAAAGATCTAGAAATAGATACACATCTGACGTTAGTGATAGGTGGAAATGTTAGAAAATGCTAAAAATAGCCTACAACGTACATAGGTAATGTTTACACCTCTTGACAGCCATGTGGAGCTTAACTGGATGTGTAGCTAGGACAAGCTATGCGCACGGCTACTGGCGAGCCAACAGTACACAACACAGTCACTTTTGTGCAGCTGATTTTGTCGGACTTTTATGGTTGGAGGACGACGACTTAAAACATTTTTTATCTTTAATTTTTACTTTTTTAGTTAATGGTCTGAAATCCGACATATGTCAGAGGACTTACAGGTCTGCGCTCACTATATAACAATACAAAACTTATCCAAGAGGCTGGGAAACCTCTGGATCACAAGAAATGAAGACAGGCAGATGATCAGTCCAGCATTGTCACTAAAGTGAAAATATCGGTTCTCAGCTTTTAAAATACTTTTATTCTGAACGGTTGGTCCGTTGCTTTCGATTTGTTACTAAGGGTTAGAGGGAAAAGGGCGCTGTGAATAACCAATGCCATTCTCAAAACAACATTTATTTACCATTCTTAATCAAACGACAAGAAGACTTCACTTTGGAGGTGACCGCACGTAAGAGTATGGACGCCGCCATGTTTGGACTCAGCAGCAACTTCGCACAAATTGTAAACAAAACATTTGAGCATACTCGATTACAAAATTCCTTTTGAATGAATGCTTTTTCTTTCTTTCTTTTTGTTTGTTTGTTTTGGCATTGGTCGTGTCTAAAACCAGCGTATCTTCATTGTATTGGACATACAGTGAAACAAAATCTAAAAAAACCCAAGAAATTTATAATCAAAATTGGAAAAAAGAAAACAAGATAAACACAGAATTAAAGATCATTAACACTATTTTTCATCTCAGTCCTTTACAACATTGCGATTTTTATATGAAACGACGAATTGACACCACCAAAAAGGATGTGACACGTAAAAGAGTTGTCAAAAGTCAAAACCTCTATGAAAAGTTAGCGAAACGTGAAGCTTTCTAGGAAAAGTGTACAAGGACGTTTACAAAAAATAAAAGACAACCAGCGGTAAGAATTTTGATATAAGTCAGGAACTGAGTCTAGGGTTATTTATGTAATTTCAAATAGTAGATTTTTAATTAAGTTTGTTCAGTTAATTCTGCGATCACCGACTTCACAGCTTCGGAGGTTGTCTATCTATCTATATTATTATTATATAGTTGATAAACTATCGACTTATCTTTCAACCTTTGAATCTTGGTGAATTGAAACTGACCCAGGTACGGTGCCCATTTTGTCATCAAAGACTGACACGGAAGTAACGATCTATATTATGTTTGAAGTGGAAGGATCCCAAGTTATTTTTGAGTTGTAAGTTAAGTGTCTAGGACAGGCAATATACAAAGTTGGAAGAATATTTCATCACAAACAATAAAAAGGAGGTCAAAAGTAGAATTCCTTTTTTGTTAAGAGCACCTTGATACTGTGTTGAGAGAGCTTTCTATAAATTGTTTCCACTCGCCACCACAATTTTAGGCGGTTCTTGTTAGTACAATTTTGTAGTGTAACTTCTCAATTCACACAGTCTGTGTTTCTGTGTGATTGCCAGAATAAATGATTAAGAAAACAAAGTTGATCCTGTCAAATTATTACCAGTATAAATAATAAAGTGATACGACATCGGCTCCTATCTTAGTCAATTCATTCATAGAAGGAAAATTATGTGGGATACATTACATACTGTATTTCTCTCATTCTCATGTCCACGCCTCTGTAGCGGAAGCGGAAATGTGTTTGCATTGCAATCAGAGTGATACGGGTTTGATCCCACGCTGGGTTAAAAGATTCTTTTTGTTGTCTTTTCCTAACGTATCTGATTTTCAAATGCGTCCTATAAATATTTTTTCGGGAAAAAAAATGCTTTGCATTCCCAATCGCGTTTGTAGACAGTTGCTAGTCACAGAAACCATAGGCCACTTCAGCAAGTTCTGTGATTGTTTGGGCAGTCATTTGCGTGGTGCGCACTCTGTGGCTCTGTGCCTAAAGCCGCTTTGTCTTTTCTTTCTCTTCAACTGTCTTTTTATTCATAATTTTCCTCCATTCAACTTCAACTATGTTTTTCTTCCAGACCTTTTCTTCACCATTTTCATCCCGTGCTATTGTTGGAATAGCCACTACCACATTTGTAAAAAATGTGTGGATGATCACTGCACAATAATTGTTCGAATAACGGTTCCAGTTTCACAGCTGCCTTGTGCCATGGAAATTCTGTGGCAGCCACAGAAATCAGTGCCTTGCCACTGAAAAGCAGAAATGGACGAAATGTCCCAGAAATTCAGATGAAACTCATTTTCCCCCAAAGTAACCATGGTCGCGAGCGAAAGCCTATGAAACAGTAGTTTATTTCCTTGTGTATCAACTGAACAGGAAGACCATGTATGATGTTGTTATCATCAGCTGTGCAGGTAGAGCCGTGTGCGGCCATGGTCTGCCTGGCTGGTCAGCAATAAATCAGTGACACTCATGACCTTTCATGCGTCGATCGTGAATAAAAAGACAGATGGAGAGAAAGAAAAGACAAAGCCTCTTTAAGTGCAGAGACGTAATTTGCATATTATTAGTACGATGCAAACGACTGCCAAAACAATCAAGGAAGTGGCCTACTATTGTTTATCTACCCCAAGCAAATGGTCCCGTTCAACAAATGCGATTAGGAATGGAAAGCTTATTTCCGGAAAAAATAAGATTAATTGACGTATTAATCATTAGAAGATATGTTAGGAAAAAAAAAAAAAGAAAATAATCTTGGAGCCTGCAGGGAATCAAACCCATATCACTCTGATTGCTATGTTTACACACTAACACTTTGGCTACAGCAGTGTTGACTTTTCAATGAAACAGTATGTATAATCCTGCATTATTTTCTATGAATAAATTGACTAAGAAAGGAACCGATGTCATATCACTTTTTAGTAAAAATTCAGCGGGATCAACTTTGTTTTTTCATTTATTCTTGGAGTCACACAGAAACACAGACTGTGTGAATTGAGAAGCTACTCCATTATCTGGGCGGAGAAACAAAAAGGGAACTGGAAATTTGGTTCATAATCTTACGAATAACCGGTACCGGTTATTTGAATAACGACTCTGAGTGGCACCAGGGGGCTTGAAGTAAAAAATATTTGTTTGAAACTGATTATTTGACAAATATTAGATATGAATTTACTGCAACAAAGCATACAATTAAAGGCAAACACCATTGTCAAAGAGTTTGAAAGGGTTCAGTTTAATAGATTAGATCGGATGAGAGGACTAGTGGAGCAAGAAGTCACAATAATTTCATTTTTGGCCAGTCACAATGAAACACAAGGCCAGATTTGGTTCTTGACTTGGTTCCAGTGGCAACTTGAAGCTGAGGTGGCTGTATGGCATGGTATTGTTTTTTACTTTGGCTTTGTTTGTTCGCTGGTTTGTGTTTGTGGAAGAATAAAAAAAATAATTGTCAATGTTACATCAGATGATTTCCTCTTGTCCAGTTTTTGGGTTAAGATCTTTGCACAACCCCTTGGGAGTAGGGGAATTGATTTCTTGTCTGCCAAGGGTAGGGAATGGTGTAACTTATTGCCTTGCTGAAAGTTCAGTCAGTGTCCTTCCTCAGCACACAGAAGTCAGAATTGGGTAAAGGGTGTCTATACATTCAATTTATTCCATTTATGCACTTATTCACGTAGGCTGTCATTTACCTTTTGATGTTCATTGCCGATTGCAGGAACTTTTGTCATCATGTTGGCTTAAACAGTGAGAATGGCTGCCAGTCATATGAATTGATGTCTATTTTTGCAACTTTCATTTTACTTTTTTAAAGACAAGTTACAGGAAAACTTTTGCAACTGGTCGCACCTGGAGAATGTGAAATGCCTTTGTAGGGTGAACCAACAGCAAACAGCTTTGACTCTCTCCAGCATTAATAAGAATGCATGTTACTCTGAACTTTGTAAACAAAATACACCGTCCCACCATCATAACTAGAATGCCTGATTTGGCTTTTGTATGTGTAAGAAACAACCAATTTTTTAATTTGTGAAATTATTTGAATTTCTATGAAAATTATTTTTATCCCACTAAATTCTTATCAAATACAAGGTTTCTTGATGCACCTTTGTGCAGACTTCCTTTCAGCCTACTGTCCTGGCATGAAACTGATATACTTTGACAGAAAAATTTTTACTCCCATTTCAACCACCAGAAAATTCTTCCTCCACTCTACAAACTGGGAAAGCAAGTTCTATTTCGACGTGGCTTGAAGTTATTCTACGGATCGTTGTTGAAGCCGTGCCATACTGCTACCATGTCTGGTGATTCCTCTAAAAGCTACAACGTCGTGTTTGTCCTGGGAGGCCCTGGTGCTGGCAAAGGCACCCAGTGCGAGAGGATTGAATCGGTAAATTAATGATGAAGTTCTTTTCTTCTGAATTATCATAGATTCTTTGCCTTTTAGGAAGGCAGGTAGGTGTTAATGGTAGTCTGACTGCCAGCAGAAACTGGAATTATTTATTGTTTCTACTTGTTTAAATATGAAACAAATAGAAAGAAAAAACAATGGAGTCAAAAGTGTTAAAAATAGTACAGAAATTTAGTATGAGGGTCAAATTGCTTGGAGAATAATGTGAAAATGAGCACTAGAAGGTTAGAGAGTGAGCTTAACATACTTCTCATTGTGAAAGCACCTTTAACCCAAGTAGTGGTTATGTGAACCTTGGGCTGGATGATGACTATGGGGTGTCATCATGAAGACATTTGTAGGTTTATTATTTTATATTATTATGCCATGAATGTGCTTGTTGGAGCCAAGGTTGACTATTTTGATTATGGTGCCGTTGAATCCCCTTTATTTTTCTAACAACAGTTGATAAGGAACAAAACAGGGATTACAATGTACTTCATCTGATATGAGATCTCGTTTGATCTGAGCTCGTTGAATTCTAGGTCCACTGCATTACAGTTGGACAACCTCCCACATCCCACCCCATCTTACACTTCTCTTACTTTTCAATGTTTGAAAATTGAGACTGAGAAAATCACCTTTCCAGACACATATCCCTGTTTTTATACCTATGGTCAATTTTCCCACAACATCACACAAATCCTCTTGACTTGGAAGGGAAGTTTATCTATATGCTCGGCAATTTTTCATCATTTCAAAAGCTCAATTATTTTTTGTTTCTGTTTGGCCCCAGACATTTCACTATGTCCATCTATCTGCTGGGGAATTACTAAGGAAAGAACGTTCAACCCCAGGCACCCAGTATGGGGAGGTGATTGCTGGCCACATAGCTGAAGGATCCATTGTGCCTGTGAAAATCACTTGCTCTCTTCTAAAAAGGGTATGTTTGTTTTCTGAATGTTGTAAGACATTTTTTAGTTGATAAAAACTCTCTTGTGTGCGTAAAATATTTTGCCCATGATGTTATTTAAAAAAAAATTAAAATGAATTAAATATGGGCATTTATATAGTGCTTATTTACTGTCATCACCATACTCTAAGTGCTTTACAATATCCCTGGCAGACAACCAACATGTAACACATGATGAGACAAATTGCCTGTTAGGCATGTTACAATATTTTGGACATAGACAAGGTCTGATCTACAACCAGGGGGGACCACCGAGTTTCACATCTATCTCCGATAGGATGAGGTAAGTGTGGTAAAGTGCCTTCCTTACCCAAGGATACAAAGTCAATAGCCAGAGGCTATACATTGGGCAGAGTCTTTAGAAAGATAACATCTGATTTTAGTGCTAAAAAAGGCAAAGTTCTCATTTTATCTTCAAATGTCTGTGCAATCTTGCACCTGCCTATCTATCAGAACTCTTGGAAATGCATATGCCATCCAGACCTCTGTGATCAGGAAGTAATGAGCTTCTGTCTGTGCCTCCACACAGACTTTCACTTAGTGAGAATTCTTTCACCATCGGTGGACTAAAAATATGGAACAAAATTTATGTGAAAGTCAGAACCTCCAAAGATTTAAAAATCTTCAAGAAAATGCTGAATACAAGCCTGTTCTCAAAATCTTCGAACAATAGGAGCCTGCACTTTCATTTTCTACATTTTTTCATTGCTGTTAGTGTCTTTTGTGATTACTGTCCAATGCCTTTGAGCATAAGATGGATACTGTGCGCTCTGCAAATGAATTTTTATTATTATAAGTAGAATTTTATCTTCTTGTCAGATATTTATAAACAGCATGGTTAAAAAAAAAGTAAACCAAGGACTGAAAAATTGTCATGTTGTGATAAATTAAAGAAAATTAGGACTGCTAATTAAGTCTGTTTCAATTTGATAAGAATACTTATTGTGCATTGGGGACAAAAGAGACTTTGTCTGTAATAACGTCTTAGGAAAGAAAAACAGATGAACAGCAAAATATAAGATTTCAGTAATGTTGTAACTATTTTTTGCTGACCTGAGCACCTAGGTAATCGCTCCCCTGCCAAATGCACGGCTTGTGTGCACATTTATGAGGTTGTCAGCAAGGAATAATTAAAAAGTAATGGTATAATAGGTCTTCTTGTTTGGAAGGATAATTTACTCTATGAAGGGCTCTGATTTGCGGCACCTTGAATAATCCTTAGTTTTCTTTATTATGTGCCAGGCATATTCAGGGGAAAGGTTGTAATGGAAGATTGTATACATGAGTAAGAAAATCAGACTTTCAGAAGTTTTGAGATAATGATTTGGTCCTCTCATTGTTTTTCCTATTATGTATTGGTAATTTTCCACTCTATTTCAAATACCTAGTTTTACATCAATTTGGCAAATTGTAATAGTATTTCTCAATTTAATTTCAGGAAATGGAAAACAATGAAAAAAATAATTTTCTAGTTGATGGCTTTCCTCGGAATAAAGACAATTTGGATGGCTGGAATGAAGAAATGTCTGGTGTTACAAATGTCACTCGTGTACTGTTCTTCAATTGTCCAGATGAGGTAAATTTTTAATCCTGTGTACAGATTTCATTTTTCTAGTCATTTCTTTTTCTACTTTCAAGAAGAATCCTTTTGGTATAGATAACATATTCTTTTTCTTGGTCTAATTCCTATTTGTGCGTTTTGATTACAAATTTTAATTCATACATTTTTTCCCAGTGTTTGATATGTCATTCTTTGTCTATTCCTTAATATTCTCTTTTGTCTTCCTGAATTTTCCATTTAAAACTAATAGCTATATTAGGCAACTTTATTTAGCTTATTACCATTTGAGATAAATGAATTTAAACTGTTTCTACAATTCAAGGGAGATGTAACTATTTGATGTTGTGCATCGAATGTTTTGCTTTAACTGTTTAGTAATCAAAGTGATGTATTATTGTCACAGGTCTGCATAGAGCGTTGCCTGAGCAGAGGCCTGACCAGTGGCAGGACTGATGATAACAAGGAGAGTCTACAGAAAAGGTATTTCTTGAGAAGATTTATTCAGTAACTCTTTGCCATTAGAATGCCTGTCAATCAGCATGCTCGTCAGTCCATTTAGTCTTGATTTCAAATGATCAACTCCATCTGCACACTATTTTTTAGATAAACACAGATAAAAACAAAATACAGTTTGATCAATGTGTTTGTAAACATAAAGATAAACAAAATGTGACGATAACCAAATGAGCTTTTTAAAAATGAGCTACAACATAAGACATTCTGTGGAACCTGGATTAAGTCACCTCACTTCAAGTCAACTCATTCTTGAATTCAATACATAAAAGAGGTCCCATTTTGTTCTTCTTTATCTTTGTATTTTTATTTCTGATAAAGTCAACAAACTCAGTGTTAATTGGGTGGTAAAATCCTTGGAAAAGAGTCGATAAAATTAAAAATAAGAGAATGTTTTGCCGGCGTCTCTTCATTTTCAACCATGTGAAGGCTAGACTATATTCAAACACTTTAACTTTAACCAAAAACAACATGCGGCAACAACAACAAAAGGAAACTATATTGATTTATATCAGTAGTGACCTCTACTGCTGGTTTGACAGGGTAGCATAAAGTTAGAAAGCCATTTAGAGTAAAGGTTTCCAATATGAGGGGCATTCCTTTACCACAAGCACACCTTGCACTCACCTCTGATTCAATGAGAACAACCAGTTGGTCCTGATGACATCCTTGTCTCTGACATCCACTGTATTAGTTCATGGAGAGGAAGTCAACCGTGCTTAAAATCAACACTTTATCTTGGTCCTAAGGTTTTGACATTATCAAGATTGCATTTAAAGATTGATCAGTATATGTAGAGGCCTACAAATAAATTACTTTGTGAAAAAACTTGTGTTTTTAAGGCTATCCAAAATGTAGCTATCGTTTTGGCCTCTCGTAAAGTGTATATTTAGCTCTGGACACTGTCAGCATAGGAGTGTTAGACAAAGAGTGTTGCCGATGGAAAGGGGTGTAGGGAGACTAAAGTTCAGACAAATAAGATGGGGCTAGGCCATTTAGCCACATGTTATACAGTGTTGCGTTTGAGCTAATAGAGAGAGTTTGTGTGAAAGGATTTTTAGCTTTAGAATCATAGCAGACTGATCATCAAAGGCTTTCCAAATCAGCTTTCAAATCGTAGTTTAGTTGGAATACATAAAGTTACAGTAATATCAAACAATTATTCTCCCAAATTATATTTGCCTGCTGCAACTTTGACTTCGGTATATATTATATCTGGAGATGATTTAATTGGTGCGATTGAACTTCTTTAGCAAGGCTTTGTGAATTTGTTTTAATTTTTAAATTGTTTTTTCATCTGCAGGATTAAAACCTATAGAGAGTCAACAATGCCCGTCATAGAACACTATCGAGGGTTGAAGCTTGTCTCTGAGATTGATGCAAATAGGTCACCTGATGAAGTAAGAACTCATTTTCTCGTCTTTAATTTTCTTTTGAAGTTGTTGGGTGGGATCATTAGCATGGACTAAAACGTTAGTTGGCATTGACCATTATCTTGATGCAATATATATCAATACGGACACATGCAGACATAAGAGACACACACACGTAATCACCTGCCTTGACACAACATTATCCACCCAAAAGGGTTGAAAAGATTTCGAACAAGGGTACATAGTGTGAGAACTATGAGTGGTTATGCTCATGTACAGTCGCACACATATACAGATATGCACACATGCACTCCCAAGTTATTGGGGATGACAGCTGTATGACTTTGATGACTTGTTGCAAAGTGATAGAATAAAATAGCACAGAATGACATTTAAATAGTGAGTTCACACAAATTCTCTCTCTCTCTCTCTCCCTCCCTCTCTCTCTCTCCCCCTCTCTCTCTCCCTCTCTCTCTCTCTCTCTCTCTCTCTCTCTCTCTCTCTCTCTCTCTCTCTCTCTCTCTCTCTC